>JAYXIM010030998.1:0-71518 GCA_037575425.1 Anastrepha fraterculus | reverse complement strand
CTAACATTACTGGAAGAGTTTTCAGCGCACTTAAGGCTAATATTTCGAATACAGGCTAAGTGTCAATACAAAACTATTCATTACGAGTATAACACAATTAAATCAAAGTGAAGCACACGGCTGAATTTAATCTTATCTGTTGCATATACAATTTGTTACATCACTATAAATAAGCCTAGTATGTCTTCAGTTTGTTGCACGCTTGTCTGCTTGTACACCTTAATTTGTTTTTCTAATTTAATATTCCATAAATTTTCCACATGCAATTTTAAACAAATGAACATTTCAATAAAAAACTCTCTAATATCAATAACAATTAATTAAGCAATCAATAAATGGTGATCGTTGGGCTGCGGTGAATAAATTTTGCTTGACAAGAAAAACTAAGAAAAAATGTAAACACAGTTTTTAAGTGATTTGCGAATTTTTCTCGGTTGCAAACACTTTTTGAGCATCTTTTGCAGTTTTTTGTGTGCGTTTTTTATACCTTTTGTTTTCATGTTGTTGTTTGTGCGCTGTGTAGGGCGTATAAAAATATTAATAAAAAAATAAAAAATAAATAATTGGCGCGTACACTTCTGTTAGGTGTTTGGACGAACTCCTCTTCCTATTTGTGGCGTGCGTCTTGATGTCGTTCCACAAATGGAGGGACCTACAGTTTTAAGCCGACTCCGAACGGCAGATGGTTTTTATGAGGAGCTTTTTCATGGCAGAAATACACTCGGAGGGTTGCCATTGTCTGTCGAGGGGCGACCGCTATTAGAAAAATGTTTTTTATTAATTTTGCTTTCGCCGAGATTCGAACCAACGATCTTTCTGTGAATTCTGAATGGTAATCACGCACCAACCCATTCGGCTACGGCGGCCGAATAATAAAATATTAATTATTTCAATTTATACCCACAAAATTCAGAAAACTTGTATTTAGTTGCTTTAATTAGAATTGCAATCATGTAGAATTATTAACATTCAAATTAATACTACAAGCATTCTTATGAATTCAGAAAAAAATTATGACGCAATTAAAGAAAGCTTTTGGGAATTGCACAAATATTTCGTGAATGCATAATGTTACCAGGTACGTGTTGCTACCCCTCCTCAAGGCAGCAGTTGAGCACCAAAGTGCTTAGCGAACTACTCATTATTGTTTTAACCTTGTGAAAAAACTGAGTACTTTTCTCTTGCCATTGTGATATTAGAGTCCTTTTCCTTTTCCTCTCATAACAATTACATATTACTGCATTCCATTGCACTACAAAGGCAAAGCAACTAGTAATTTTAATGCTTACAATGAAAGTCTTGCTGACTAAAAAACTGCGCATTGTTAATAACAAACACCACAGCATCCAAAGGGCGCAGCAGTGAGTGTCTTGGGGGGCAAATACATTATTGCGCATATACCGCAATGTTGTACTTTTAACGGGCAAAAGTGCAATATAGAAAAGGGGGTGTTGAGCGATTACTCAGCTCATTCTAATTATCTGTAATGCTACCGTAGAATGATTTGACATTTTTACGAAAATTAAAGAAAAGAAAATCTCTACTTATTCAATTTCATCAAAATGCTCGGGTTTCATATAGTTATTGTATGTAGAAATATATTATATATATATTTTGCGTTAGAAGAGAGTAAAAAACCAAAAATCGGTGCTTTGAAAATAAATCCACAAAACTCATTTAAAGTCTCCTATGGCCCAAGTTTCCCCAACTAGTCTATTTCGAATAAATGTATCTCCGTAAGTGTTTCTCCGATTTACTTGAAATTTTGGCATAGCACTTAGGAAGTATTTTGCGTTAGAAGAGAGTAAAAAACCAAAAATCGATGCTTGGAAAATAAATCCACAAAACCCATTTAAAGTCTTCTATGTATGTATGTACTTAAGGCTAGTACTAACTTCGTCGCACTGCAAATGCACCAGCAATACACACTGGGCTTGCCGTGAAATGTTGCTAGCAATTACTAAGCGTTCCAAATGCTGTTGTTGTTGTTGTAGCAGCATAAATATTCCCCATATTTACATACGGAAAATGCTGCTGGGGTGACAGTCCTTGGTCGGATATAAATCTGGGTCGTTTCGGTAACGTAGAACCGACTGTCGTGGAAACACTAGGTGCTGTAGCCTTCAGCGCTTCATGCAGCTAAAAGATTTGTCAGCGGATTGAAGTTCTAACTTTACTTATTTCAGTGCGTTTAGTGGAAGAAGGGGTTGGCTATTGGGCAGAAGACGATCAACGAGTTAGTTTCATTGGAGGTTTGCACTTCGACCTTATGGTCTTTTGCTGCTCAACCAGTTTGCGAAAGCATTTTGCGGCTTGCCTTGGTGTTATCAATCAGGCAAATTTCCGATTGTAACTTTAACTTATTTTTTGCTTTTAATTTCTTATTTACACAATGTAGCTAAATAATAGCACGACTTTAGTAAATAAAATTTTCAAAAAATCTAATATTAACTTCCGAGTACACGAAACCTTTTGGAAGGTAAAAAAAAACATATATTGAATGGAAGAAAAAATAAACGGAGGTGAGCTCATATAATTTATGCCCAAATTTTTGCTTGTGTCTAGCCGATGAGTCTCGAAAAGAGTTAAGTAACAGACAAATTTATGCAAATCAGTACTGAGTACTAAGTATTTGTAATCTTCTCTCTTTATATGACAAACAAAATCTATGCTTTACAGCCCAACATGTTATAACATTTAAAAAACAAACACCACAACTTTCTAATTATCTAAATTTTGACGTGATACATTTACATGATTTATCAAAAAAATTTCGTTTTTCACCCAGGCGATTTAAAGTGCGCGTAATATTTTAACAATAATTTTTTTTACACGTATGCGTATTAAAAGTAATATATTTTCTTGCTCTACATATACACTAAATACGTATGTATATAACTAATTTCGTTTGCATTAAATTTATGCATAGATGTATGTATGTATGTATTTACTACTCTGGTAGGAGATTCGATTGTGAGTTTCTTTTTTGCAGCTGATTTTCATTTGTTCATTATCGGTATTTATGTAGGTATGTATGTAAATATTTACCTGTATGCTATGTATTTAATATGTATGTATGTATAATTTATAGTTCTATAACATATTTACGTGCATTTATGCAGCATTAGCAGAGTTGGTTTTCTAGGTCCCGTTCACATGTTGCTATTTAAGAAATTAATAAAGACAATTTACAATAGGCACCTCAACTGTTCATGCGTACATTATTTACGATATTTATATTTTGTGTATGTATATGTATATGTGTTTGTAAATGGTGTAAAAATGCATACTTAAAAAATATGGCTGACTTCCTTTTTTGAAAAGGAAGCATCTAAGTCTCCATGCAGCCGGGTGTCAAGCACATGCGTGTCAATCACAACAGTAATAACAATAAATATGTGCACACCCATTCCTACATACATTTGTACATATGCACCTTGCACACATACCTATCGTTAAAAGCGCTTAGCAAGCACCACTTTTACGCTGCATTTCCTTTCAGTTCGTTCGTTCTCTGCTCGTTTAATATTTATTATTAATTTTCTCACTTTTTAACTTTTTACACACGCTCTTGTCACTGGAATCTTGGATTTTCCATTTACTGTTTTTTTTTCTTTTTGTTTTTTGCTTTATTTTTGTACAAACTACATGCTACTAAAAATATTTTAAAGATAGCGTTATATGTATGTAGGATACTTTTAGTGTTTACACGACACACGTTCACGCTACGAAACGTTTGAGCAGAGCAGCGTTGCAACAACGTCTGCTGCTGCCACCTGTGCTTATTGTCAAATGTAAATCGCTTCCGAACCTTTGTTGGCCTGATGTCCCCCGGAAATGTACAGATTGTTACCCGCCGGCGATTGTACGCTTTCGGACCAGTCCGATGTGGAACGTGGCGACGAGCTTGACCAGTGGCCGGGCGATTCGGGTGATGGCGTTGGATAGCTATCAAGTGTTTGCACCAGATGCTGGGGCGTGTGGCCGCCGGAGTGCTGACTGGTCGGTGTCAGATACTGATAGAAGGCCTGATTGTGCTGGGAGGATGGCGACAGCATATTGGTTGCGGGCGAGGAACCTGACATTGTACTTTGTATCGATGGCGGATTCATTTGGCCGGAATGAAATGAATCTGTGTGGCATGAGAGATGGAGAAATATAAGTGTAATTAAAAGTATGCCACATTTATGTTAGTGATTTAAAGCGTACGCGTAGAGAATTAAGGGAAATTATGTACATCTATTTGAAACGTTTATTAATCTCACGATTCAACTAATATCAGATTGAATTAAGTCGAATTAATTTGATTTCTCCTAAGCCTGAACTCTGGTATACGCCATGTTACGTGTACTCGTATTTTGTGCCTACTTACCCGGTGATCCGCAAAAGCCATTCAAGTCCAAGCCGGCTGAACCGAAGTCGAGACTCACAAGCTGCTGTTGGTGTTGTTGCATAGTTTGCATTATTGCACTGCTTTTCGAGTTCTGTTGCTGTTGCTGCTGCTGCTGTTGTTGCTGTTGCTGCAGCTGTTGTTGTTGTTGCTGCTGCTGCGTTTGCTGTGGCGCCATCATCATGCCATCACTACCTGTCGGCGACACAATGCCCACACTCACCGGTGAACTCTGTTGCGACAGGCTTTGACTGCTAGGCGATTGAAAACTCATGCTTTGCGGCGAATTCATCGACGAATTGCTCTGTGGGCCATTTGTAGAGTTGCTGTTATTGTTGTTGGCAGCACCACCTAGCAAAGAATTCACATTGTTGCCGAATTGCTTCTGGTGGGTCGCATGACGCAGAGCCTGCATGTGCGTGGGTGAGGTGGGTAAGCTAGGATGTGATTTGACGGGTGATGGTGAGCCTGTGGTGAAATATTAATGGTCAATATGATTTAGTAAGTTACATTTGGATAAAATTTTTTGTATGCCGCTATTTACTCACCCAAGTAAGCATGTGGCGAGAGCGCCATGCTGCTCTGCACGGAATGCGGTGGCGATTGATTGGAATAGGGCGGGCTCAGTCCATGCTCATGACCGCCCATATTACCAGACCCGTTGTGGCCCAGATTGCCACCGCCACCACCGCAAAGCGAATTCATGCCTTGCTGATTGTTGCCTTTCTGGCCGATCATTTCCTGATGAAAGGGCGAACCACGAGAGTAGACATAATTCTCCATTTTAATTAAATCCATATTATTTTGCTGCTGTTGCTGCTGCTGCACTAAACTTTGCATTGTCTGTGCGTTCTGAGAATAGATTTTCAATCAGTAGTGAAATATTGCGCTACAATAAATGTTTTAAGCACTCACCTTTATGCAGTCTTCATAGCTGGGTGGTTGTTTCGCGCCGTTGCTGTTGCCCAGTAGATCGTTGTGGTGGTGTGTTGGCGCCGCCATCGCGTTCGAATAGAGTGACGACGTGTCGTACGGGCTCGGTTGACTTGTTAGCCCCGTCAGTGGCGGTGAGTCCACCGCACTGAGACCGGCATCCAACAGTTGCTGTTGATCCACTCCCTCCAGTCCCTGGCCGTGTGCTGTCAGCCCACCACCCAAGCCATTCAGCAGTTGTGCTGCCGTAAGGCCGTTTTGTCCGCCCTTTTTTGACACCGAGCCCCCTGTCCCCTTTTTTGAGCCCGGTTTGCGTCGAAGACTGCCGCCATCGAGCAGGTTGTCCGGACTGCCCTCCAATAGCTTTGCCTTTTTCGCCGCCTTTGATTTGGCGGTTTGTGCTGGTTGCTTTGATGATGAAATGACAGTGGGCTGCGAAATAATTTGTGCTTGACTGCCTGGTGGCGGTGAGCCGATCATTGTCTGTGGCGTCATGGCCATCATTTGTGGCGAGCGCGGCACATGTTCGTCTAACAATCGAACGATGTCGTGGTGTAAGCGCTCTGAGGCAACATCGCGTGGTAAGCGATCCATGTGATCAGTAATTTCACGATTGGCGAAGTTGTCTAGCATCGCTTTGCAGGCTTCGTATGAACCTTCGCGCGCTGCTAAAAAGAGTGGTGTTTCATCCTTGTCATCCTGTGCATCCCGATTGGCATGATGCATGAGCAGTATATTGACGGCCTCCGTATTGTTGACAGCGGCCGCCCAGTGAAGGGCGGTCTTACCAGAGTTGTCGGCAGCATTGATGTCCGCATCAGCAGTGATTAAGTCCTCAACCATGCCCTCGATAGCTAGACGTGCGGCGAGTATGAGTGGAGTGGTGCCATCATGCATGCGGGCGTTTAAATTAGTGGCACGATTGCGTAGCAGTATCTGAAAAACGCCCATTGCATCGGCGGCCACTGCAGCATGAAGTGGTGTACGGCCGGTGTTGTCTTGACAGTTAGCGTCGGCGCCGGCGTCTAGTAAACGTTTTGCAGCATCTGCACGCGCATAACGCGCAGCCAAGTGCAACGATGTTTCACCAGTCTTGTCCATTGTAGCGTTTAGCTCGGCACCCTGCGCCAACAAATCAGAAATCACTTGTGCAGTTTGATCGTCAGAGTTTTCGATGTCCTCGCCTGTATCCATACCGCCACCGCGCACTGCTGCTACCATAAGTGGTGTCATACCGCATGGCCCACGCACATCCACATCGTGTTTGCCATCCTGGTGTGCAGGCGGCGTCATAATTGACGAACGTACATCCGCTACTTCGAGATGTGCTTGAGACCATACACGTGGATCGGCCTCCTCGTAGTCGGTTACCATTGTGTGGTCACTAGCATATCCACCATGTTCATTGCGCATGCGCTTCTGTGGTGGCAATTCTGATTCATCATCCGACCATTGCGGCGCGTGTCCCATATGACCGGAATTCATGTTGACGTCATTACTCATGCACGCAATTGAGGGGTTTTTATTTAAGTTTCGCATTTCCTGGCCAGTGTCACGTCGGCGCCGCTGATGATTTACTGCGGTAGAAGTGGTGGTACGGAAATTCTCCGGGAACCAAGTAATGCCATGCGCGCGCTTGCGTTGCGTAGTTACCAGCACTCCAAGAAATGCGAATACCACAATACTTATGCCGATGAGCACATATTTCACGTTGCTGGGACGTTCTTCCACATCTTCGCCTGGATTCTGCACGCCACGCACGCTGTAGATGTTGAACTTTGGCGAGAGCGTGTATTTGGAAGCAGAAGCCGCCAAAAACTCGGCTGCTTCGGCGGCGCGATTGAAGCAATCTATACATTTACGATTATCGATTTCCAGATAAATTTGTATGCCAGTTTGGTCGTTGCGCTCACTTGATAGAATTCTGTGCTTACGACCGAAATCTGAGTTTTGCAGCTCAGTCATCTGCGAAGTGCCTTTCCAGGTGAAAATCATATCATTACCCATGGAGTCCTTCTTGATGCGCACCGTAGTGCGAAGTAAATGACCCATTTCACGTAAAAATTCCACCTGCTTGTCGCGGAACATTTTGATATCCATTAACATCACCACAGAGATAGCACCATCAGCTAAATTCGGTTGCTCGAGATTGTTTTCACAGTCCAACCCATCCCAGTTGCACTCCGCATTGTTGCAGCCATAATCACAGTGACCGTCCGCGTAGTGTTTTTGGCAATAGGCTTCATACGTCGGATTACATGGTTGCAATTTCTTGGCACAATCGCGACCATCGAACAGACAAGCTGCATTGTTACACTCCTCATTGCACTGGCCATCCATGAAAACTCGCCAACACTCTATATTCGCGGTGCAATTCACCCAGGGATTGATCCCCAGTGAGCAGTCGTTGCCGTCGAAGTTACACGCGTATGTGTTGCACTCCTGATCGCACTTATGATTGCCCTTCTTCTGTTCGCAGCCCCGCTTGACGCACATTTCTCGTTGATATTCAAGATCTTTCGTATATTTGTTGAGCGGTCCACGGCTGTTGTCCGAAGCCCAACCGGGGTAGTTAGAATCGTAAATTTCACAACGTTTTCCAGGCCATTTGCTTGGGCAGAAACAAACAAAATCGCCGAGTAAATTCTCGCATGCAGCACCCTGCAGACATGGATTTGAAGCGCACTCATCCAGCATATCGATTTCACAGTGCACGCCTTCGGTGCCAGGCGGACAATCGCAGCGGTAACCGCGAATCATATCGACCACGCAGTTACCCGCTTGACATGGATTCGAGTCACAATCATTACCAGAAAATTCACAATTTTTGCCATAGAAACCAACCGGGCAGACGCAATGGTGACCAGATTGTTTTGTCGAACAAATACCGCCATTTTGGCAAGGAGAATTTGCGCAAAAGTCCACTTTGTTCTCGCAGTGGCGTCCCATGTAGCCGTTCTTGCAGTTGCAGTGATAATTATTCACCAGCTGTACGCAGTCCAAAGTACCCGCATTAGAACAGGGATTTGAAAGGCATTCGTTTATGTCACCTTCGCAACGAGAACCCACGAAACCAGCCGGACACGCGCACTCGAAACCACCCACACGATCGATGCAGGTGCCGTTGTTATGGCAAGCGCCTGGCACGCAATCTTCCTGATTTATCTCGCAAATGATGCCCAAAGTGCCAGGCGGACAGGAGCAGCTGAAGGATTGCACCAAATCGTGGCATGTACCGCCATTCTGACATGGATTCGGCGAGCAGTCATCGATGTTTAATTCGCAGTTCTGTCCTTGGAAACCCTTCGGACACATACATTTATACTCGCCCACGCGATCCAGACATGTGCCGCCATTTTGGCATGGCTGCGACTCACACTCATTGATGTCCGTTTGGCAATAGCTGCCCGTATAACCCTGTTTGCAGTGACATAAATGCAAATTGCCCATCTCCTTGCAGGTGCCGTTGTTGCAAAGTTGTTTGAGACTGACTTGTTTACGTATCGCTGCGACTTCGCAAGAAACCATCTCCACATCGCACAGCTTGCCCGTCCAACCGGCATCGCATTTACAATTATACTGGTTCTTTATCTGTGAACAAGTGGCGCCATTCTCACAAGGAGATTGAGAACACCAGTCCACATAGTCCGTGCACTGTTTGCCCGTATAGCCGTGTGGACAGTGACATGTATACTCTTCGCCGCTTTCATGGCACGTGGCGCCATTCTGGCAGGGCTGTGAGTCGCACTTGTTGATCTTGTACTGACAATTCGAGCCCGTAAAGGCGGGCAGACACGAACAATTGTAGCCGTTGATACCATCAATGCACGTGCCACCATTCATACAGGAACTTTCAGTGCAGTCTTCGTCGTTGGTCTGACAGTTGATGCCCGAGAAGCCAAGCCGGCACGTACATGTATACGAGTTTACATATTGACGGCAGGTCGCACCATTCTGACAAGGCAGGCTGAGGCATTCATTGATATCCGTTTCACAATGTTTGCCATCGAATCCGTCAACGCAAAGGCAGGTATAGTCGCCAATGCCATCCAAACATGTGCCACCATTCTGACAAGGGAACGAAGCACAATCATCGGTGTTGATGGCGCAATCACGTCCCTCATAACCTTTTGCACAGAGACATTTATAAGTGCCGGGCACATTGAGGCAGGTCGCACCATTTCGACAGGGGGATGACAACGCACATTCATCGATATCCTCGTCACAATAACGTCCAGTGTAACCAAGTTTGCAGGAGCAGGAGAAGTCCAGGAAGTTGGGGGAAGGCGTACACTTTGCATCATTCCGACAGCGATGCGTTGAACAGGGATCCATCTTCGACTCGCAATCTCTACCCGTAAATGGCACCTTGCAGACACATTTATAACCATTTACCAGGTCAATACAGGAACCGCCATTCACACATGGATTCATGATACAATCGTCAATATTCGTCTCGCAACGGTAGCCTGTATAGCCGGGCATGCACTGACATTGGAAAGAATTCAGCTGATCTATGCATATGCCACCGTGTTGGCAAGGGTTTGAACTACACTCGTCGATATCAATCTCGCAGCGTTTGCCACCATAGCCAGGTTGACAATGGCAGATAAACTCATTAATACCATCTTCACAGCGCCCGCCATTTATACAAGGATTCGAAGCACACTCGTCCACATCACTCAGGCATCGCGCATCATAAAAACCGCGTGGACATTCACATTTGTAACCATTTACCATGTCCATGCAGACACCGTTATTGGCACAAGGATTCGAGGCGCATTCATTGATATTAATCTCACAATGTAGTCCCGTGAAGCCGGGCACGCATTCGCAAGTGTACTTGTTGATGCCGTCAATACAAGTGGCGCCATTGTTACAGGGATTGCTATGACACTCATTTACATTAATTTCACAGTTTTTACCCGACGTACCAGGCAGACACTTGCAGAGATAGGATCCGACGCGATCGATACAGTGGCCACCGAATTGACATGGATTGGATTCACATTCATTGATTTGCGTCTGACAAAGGTAACCAGTGAAACCAGGATCGCATACGCATTTGAAAGAGTTATCACCATCAATGCATTTGCCACGGCGGCATGGGTTCGAATCACAGTCGTTGATATTGATCTCACAAGAGGTACCCGTATAACCAGGTGGACATTCACAAGTATAACCGGCGATAGAATCGTGACATATGCCATTATTCCGACACGGCTGTGACTGGCAATCATCTATATTTATTTGACAACGTGTCCCAGCAAACCCAAGCGCACACGAACATTTAAATCCATTAATCATATCGTGGCAGGTGCCACCGTTCAAGCATGGGTTTGATTCGCATTCATCGATATCAATTTCGCACTGTGTGCCAGTAAAGCCGGGCATGCAAACGCAACGGAAGGTACCAGGATCATCCAAGCAACTACCCTCATTCTGACAAGGGTGCGACTCGCACTCATTAATATTTGTCTCACAGCGTGGACCAGTGAAACCTTGGGAGCAATTGCACTTGAATGAACCAGGAGTATTCACACATATGCCATTGTGCTCGCAGGGAAAACCCTGATCACACTCATCGATATCTTCCGAACAATCCACACCTTTATAGCCAGTGGCACAGGAACAGGTATAGGAACCATTTATGGGACTCGTGTCACAAATTGCATCCGAATGACAAGGATTCGATGTACAAGCGTCTTCCAAATGGCACAGCAGACCTGTTTTGCCGGGCGTGCAGCGACAATAGAACGACCCCACCCCATCTATGCAAGTGGCGCCATTGAAGCATGCTGCAGCTGCACAATCATTGACATTATCGCTGCAGTCTCTACCCTCCCAGCCGTTAACGCAGATGCACGAATAGTTGCCATTAGTATTGGTGCAAGTGGCGCCATTTTGACAAACCGATGGCCTGTGAGAGAAAATACAAGAAATGGAAAAATTTAGTATATGAAAAAAAGGCAAATATTTCTTTAAAAAAAATGTTTTTGTTTATTTTTGAGGTTACATATTCGAATCTTACTCACCTCATTGCACACTCGTCCACATCTTCTTCACAGAGTTCTCCGGCAAAGTTTGGTTTGCATAGACAACGGTATGTGTTGATACCATCCACGCAAGTGCCACCGTTCTGACACAAATTTCCGGGGCAATCATCAATGTTTTCTTCGCAATGTTTGCCTTGAAAGCCTAGAAAGAAATTAGACAGATGAATGGTTATTCCGGAGTGCCAAAATGTTTTCGGTTACAAAGGTTATTTGAAACTGAGTGATTGATAGCGATGAAAACAAAAAGGTATAATTTGAGGGGATTGCAGAGGGTTTTATGGATACATAAAAACCATATAAGTCAAAGATCAGTAGGTTTATATGGTTATTCTCCTATAGGTGAAAATTATCATAATAAAGTGGTCCTTTCAGTTGGAAGGTTTTAGACTCGTTGCAAAACTAATGGATTAACGCGAGCATAGGGGTTATCTGAGCTATCAGCGGTCTGCTATTGGACAGATAGTATCGTAGGCAATCGGGACCTTTTATGGCTAACAGATTTGCAAATGGGGCTTTAAAAAGTCTGTCCGATGGGTTTCCGTATCCATTAAGAATGATAGATTACAACATTGAGTTCAACAGAGAGGATTTTTGAGATTAATTCTTGAGTGACGTCACGCTGGTGCATTTGGCAGATTCACTGAGTGCCGTATAGCGGCCCGAGATAAGGACTTCAATTTCCTTTACTGGTAACTTGAGGATGAAGAGGGGGAATCGTCTCATCATGAAAACCTCAGCTGCCTTGCATTCGAGAGATTCGGACACCTTGGTTCTCACTTTTTTACTACATCTGAGGAGCTTTTGGGCTTGGATATCAGCCGATTTGTGAACTTTCTCATTAATTTCCAGCGTTTTTAATTTGTTGTTGTTGTTGTAGCAGCTACTTACCATACGGGGAATGCTGCTGGAGTGACAGTCCTTGGCCGGATATAAATCCGGGTCGCTTCGGTAACGTAGAACCGACTGTTCTAATGGTTACATTAAGATGTCACATTTAAGATGTTCTATTCTACATAGGGGCGTCGATTTATGAAGAATGGCAAGGCGAAACTATTAAAGCTGGTATCACTAAATCCGCTGATTTTTTTTCTTTCGCCGCGTCCATGTGGCTGTCAGCCCAGGAAGAAACCAGGCGAATTCGTTCTTTGTTTTCTACTTTGCCAATACATTGCTTTGACAATCAAACGTACAAAACATTGTTGTTGGTCTAGTGACACCACATTTAATGTATGCGCCTTGATGAATGGCAACTTTGGCAAATGAAAATTGTTTTTGTTAGTTTGGTTCGAAATTAACGTTCTTGAAGACATGAATCGTATCACGTGCTTATGAACTTAGTTCGCTGCTTATGATTTTTAATCGCTTTATGAAATGTTAGTTAGGTAACTTATGGCAGTGGGAAGTATTTTCAGGGCATATCGGGGAGCTTTAAGGGGTTACATGGGTTTCGTCAGGTAAAAAAAAGGCCTATTTTCAATATTTTTTTTTTCTATGTAAAAAATTATTTATTTAATTCAAACTTTTTTCTGTCTTATAGATACCTATTTACAAAAAAAAATTAAAACTCCTCCATTGTGACGTAATTTCCGGTGACCCCTCGAAAAAAAGGTGGGTCCGCGTTGTCAGCATAACTCCTGACAGACTCATTCAAAATGAAAAAACAAAAATAAGTGTTTTAGTTGAGACCATAAACTCGTGCTTGAACGAAGGAAAGAAAAAAAAAGTAAAAATTGGAATTTTGGCAGACATTTTTCCAAAAAAATGAAAATTTCGGTCAAATTTGCTTGACATTTTGTTTTTTTTAAATAGTTGTAATTGAAAAAAAAAAAAAAATCCTTCGTTCAAGCACGAGTAAATTGTATTTCGAACACCTGTGTAAAATTTCATCAAGATCGGTTGAGTAGTTTTCGAGAACATTTGACAACCGACTTTGAAAACACGGTTCCGAGAAAAACGCGTTTAAAGTTTTGAGTAACAATAAAAGTGGCTCGGAGCGCACACCTTCCAAAGGCTGTATCTCCGAATTTATTATTCGGATCGACTTGAAAATTTAGGATAATATTCCTGAGATGTTGCAGAAATTAATAAGCCAAAAAAAAATAAACCGATTTTTCGAACCAACGAAACCCATGTAACTAACCCCTTAAGCAATTCAAAGATATTTCCTAAAAAAAAAACTAGCTATCATCTCTCCCCCTCGCCAAGTTATATTTGCAGTATATTTTCGCTTAAAAGGTGGCTAATGAATTTGATTTTGTGGCATAGAAAAAGAGTTAACACAACTATTTCGTAAAAATTACATAGTCAAGCCCTTTCGATTTTGTTTTTAAACCAATTTCATCCTCAATTATAAAAATCACTTTCTGTCAATTATAATTAACAGTGCAATCCTAAGGCATTCAACTCAAGAATGCTGCGAATTATAATTATCAAATCCACCCCAGTAGTTCTCACGCCTTCACAACGCCAACGGCCGCTCTCTACATTTTTTCACAAAATTTATTGACCCCAATCGATTTGGACTAAACGCACACAAGACATTACCGTCTCAGTGCATTTGGAACAACAGAAAGCAAAAAATAAAAATGTAAAACCGAGTATGTTATAAAAAAGTACAAAGCAGCATTTATAAAGGCAAAATTTGTATCACACAAAAAAAGTTAAGCCATTTCAGTTAGTCAAAGTCAATCATTATTGAAGTTTTGCATACAAAGCGTCATTAAGCATTATTAGCCAGCGGGCAGTGAAGGGGAAAAAATATTTAAAAAATCAAGAAAATATCTTGGACAAAGCAACGGTAATAATAAAGGAATTGGGAATTGGTGCACTCAGAAATAACTGCTGACAAAAACAAGAGAAATAAATAATGCACGCAAAAATCCTGTTTTTACTGCCCAAAAGCATTTACTGCACTGGACTGCACGATGCCCCGCGCCTGTCTGCATAGCTTGTTAGCCAAATTTGAGGCATTACTCATGCTTATGCAAATTAATGCCAAAGTCCACTCAGTTGTTGGTTTTTGCATTGCTGCAATAGAGGCTCCAAAATTGCAAAAGTTCGTAAAGCCCAATAGACACCCCACTCCCGCTCCCCATGCTGCTGCCACCTCGCCAATGCGCTAAACGAATGTTACAACGTGATTTCATTGGATATGGGCCAAAAATGCATACCAAGATGTGACTTGGGAGACAATTGTGGTTAAAATGCAGCGACTCCTTAAGAATGAGTGTCAAGAGCTTAAAAATGCCGGTGCTCTCGAATTGTTTTTGGCCCAAAAGAGTGCCTATGTAGATTGGCATATTATTGAGGCGATATGGTCAGGCAAGTTTCTAAAGTTTCTAAGCTTTATATTGAATCATCGGTAATCTGGCAAGCTAACATATTTATGAATATACATCTATACACAGGTATTCATGTATGTAAGTGTGTACAAAGATATGTTGCTGGCTATGAACAGAAACGATGGACATGGTGCACGGTGAAAAGCGAAACGAAAACAAGAGATATGTAAGTAAATTAAATCTTCTACTGGCACATTGCCTCTATCGCCCCTGACATCCTGGTCTAGCAAGATTTGAGATTTCTCATACTGTTGTTGCAGCTTACGCATAAATCTCTGAAAGTGCAGCTGTGTTACACATGTCTGCCGCAAAGATCAGTGGCGGGTAAGACACAAATACACGCAAGAATAGACATACTGATATTTGCTTGGAAGTATACAAAAGCAAGCGAATGAAAACAAATAAAGCAAGCAGCAGATAATAATAAAATTAGTAAAAGACTCGGAGAAGTACATTCAAAAGACGTGACCAAAAACAATAATGACGAAGACAGACCTCAACTAAGGTTAAAGCAAATAAAACAAAAAAAAAAAAAGTGCTCATGTATAAGAAATTGGCCAGTTGCTTGGACAGCAGTAGAGCACCAAAACTATTTATGAAAGAAGTGCACAGCTCTCGGCAGCACTATTTTAGAGCCAGAGCAAAAGCCAGCGCCAATTGTATAAAGTACCGTGAAGACAGGTATGCAATTGCTGTAAAGACCGGCTTTTGTATTGCTGAGTGTATCGCAGACAAGTGTGAGAGCCACAAATGTATGCTCAATATCTCTGGTTCGAGACTCGTAGCTCTACGAACGACAACAAGCGCTCTCGAAACACGAAACTCTCCACACGCGAGTGTCCAGCGTTATTTCCAGCAGAAAAAATCAACAAAACTCAACGATAAATAAATAAAAAGGAAAATGTAACGAAGGAGATCACGAAAACGTAGTAAAAAAAATGCTTGGTTCAAGAAAATGTAAAAAGGAAATCGTGGAGAAGGCAATAAACTAAAAGGGAAAGACACAATCAGTAACAAACCTCTAGGCTTATATGAAGAGAAACATATTTGCCTGTTCACATGAAAACGAAAACGAGCTGAAAACGCACAGCAAAAACATAAACAATCCGAAAGAAGGCAAAGTATGATATATAAAAAGAAAAAAAGAAAACAATCAAGCATGGAAAAAACAAGTATAAAAAACAGAGTCGGTGGCAGCAACAGCAGCATGTGACGAGACACAACACGATTGTGATACCACCGAAGCTGGACCCGAACGGTAAACGAACGACTTTGGATGTTCTTTCCCACGGTCTCATATCTTGCATGCTTTGTATGCTTGCTTGCTTGCTTGATCGGACGGTTCGTTGCTTAGCCTGGCTTGTCTCTGCTTCGCTCGCTTTACCTCACTTCACTATACTTTTTAGCGTAGTATGTACTTAGATATGAATGTATGTGGATATTTGTGGTACGAACAGTATGTACGTATGTATGTAGTGTGTACGTACAGTGTATTTGCGAACAAGTATAGTTTAGTACTGAAAGTATAAAGGGTGTCTTATTAGCACCACCCCAGCAGTTTGAATTTAGCATTAATGTTTGACGGCTCTCATAGACGCACAGCGGAATGGGAACTAGTAAAAATTTCTTGAGTAGAAAGACATGTATGTATTAGCAGCACTGGAACACCACCGGAAATTTCGTCGAAAGGTTGGTCAAAAGCAAGAACAAAATTAAAGGAAGTTTCCATTGAAGGAGCATTGTACTGCGTTTTTTTGGGGTTGCCTTGCGTGTTTGTTTACATTCTCATTGAAGTTTTGACAATCAAACCATCACATTGCAAAAACAAAGTATCTATAGATGTTGTTGTTGGTTTACCGAAATTACCCTCTATGAATTTATCTTCGTCCAACTCTTTGATCCTATCGGATCTTATAAATAAAATATAAATATAATCGACCGGGAAAAAACCATACTGTCTCTCACTATCATCATATTCGAATTATTTATTTTCTTAAAAAAAAAAAATCACTTTTTTTCAGGTCTGCCAAAATACACTGCTCCATTAACGTCACCTAATCGTTTTTTGCCCTAACCTGCATACTACACTAACATCTCCGACGCTCGGGAATCGCCATCGTGTGGCGGCATTCTTGCTTTATTCGTCGTTACATTTGCTCGTTCGCTTGGCAGCCGACAATTAATGCGTACATACATATGTACATACATGTATGTATACAAACACGATCAATCGTTACGTTGCTCGTGCAATGATTTCAGCTTCGCTGAGTCTTCGGCATCAGACGGTGCATAGCCAAACGAATACGCCTTCTCGTCTCAACTAGATATCGCCAACATTTTTACCGAATCACTACCAACATAGGCGCTCACCATCGACCAGCTGCTGTTTTTGTTGCCCCGCTCACCAATATCTGCTGCTGCCTCTGCCAAAACACAAGTTTTAACGGAGAAGGGTCGTCCGCGTTGTCTTTAAGACATTATTCAAATGGGTGTGTGTTTGCACTTGAATAAATTTATTGCATGTATGAGTGTAGCATATTTACAACACAAATGTTGTTAACGCTATAGTTCTGTTCATTGTTGCTTTTGTTGTTATCAAAGCATAACACTTGGAGCGCATAAAAGTTATAAACACACACAAGTCGTTTAGTGAAGCAAGAAATAGTAATAACGACAACAACTACCACGGCAACAGCAGCAGCAACAGCTATGCATAATAAAAGGTGTATGACACTGAAATGTTGCTGGTTTATTTGATGGCTTGTCCAGTCAGTGTATACAAATTCGAATTAAACTGGACCGGGCCAAAAAGGGTGTGAGCCCAGTTCTGCGCTCACACAATTGACTCAAGTTTGTACACAAAGAAATGTGAATATTGAAAAACGAGTATACACATATTGGCACTTATTTTTACTAAGCGAATATGCTTTCAAAAAGGTGAGGCGCCGTACCGAATGCTTGAATCCATGTGATTCATAATGTTTCATAGCTACATGCGAATACTTCTTGATTCAAGATGTTGCAGCATCAGAGACTCGGGTTTTACCGTCCAATGGCTGTTGCTTTAGCGTTTCACTGTTAAGTGATGAAAGATCTGCATAAGAACAACCAACTTCTATTTAAATATTCCCTAAACATAACTTCTTCTGAGAAAATTAAACACCGACTCATCGAAAAAATAAAGCTGTGTTGTAAATAGGCAAACTGGCTAGCAAAATTAGGCTGTACATCAAAATGGTATGGATCAGAACTCTTTTGCAGGCTGAAAAAAGCCCTCATGAAGGAATTTATCAAGGACTGGGAAGACATGGAATTCATAAGACACAAGATGGAAAGTGCAGGGTAGAGGCAGATGAGTATTAAGTAGGCTGCTAGAGATAGAGGCTGATGGATAGAGAAGATTGCGACGGGACCGTGTAGTCTTCGTTATCATTTCAGGAAACTAAGACTAGCAGCAACATATGTCGCTGGGCGATGAAACACCAGAGCACATCTTCTGTGAATGTGCAGTTCTCGCAAGACGAAGACTCACTCACCGAGGTAGGGGACTCTAAGTCCATTGGTAATATGGCTCAAAAAGGTCAAATTTATTAGAATTATACAACTATCAACAACACAATTATATAGGTACGCCGTCAAACACAACTCAACTAAACACGAATTACTTTTTTGAATGGAATGACAAAGTAAATGTGTTCAGATGGTAAATGTATTTCTTGGTTTACATAGATAAACATTTGTTGGTCCTTGCTTCGTCAAAAGACCTTGGATTTTCATGCATTTTCCACCTGCCTCGGCGATTAAAATAAAAACCACTCTTGTCAAAGGTTTGGTTTGGTGGTTTGCCATTGCCTGCTGAGGGGCGACTGCTATTAGAAAAATGTTTTTCTTCATTTTGGTGTTTCACCGAGATTCGAACCTACGTTCTCTCTGAATTCCGAATAGTAGCCACCCACCAACCCATCGGCTACGGCGGGAATAAGTACGCAATAAAAAATCCACAGAATTTGTTCTGCTCAAACTAACAGAGCACTAAATATATTCTAAAAAGCTTTTTGTGGATTAAAGAAAACTATATCCGTATTTTTGAATTCGACCAACATTGCGAAAATAGAAGAAATAAGATTCAGTTTTGGGAGTTCGTCAAAGAAAAACTTCACTGCTTTGGGTGTCAAGGCTGACATAAAATGTATGGTTACTATTTTAAAATTTGAACTATCAACCATAGCGTGGAATCTTTGGTGCGTATGCGTGCTTTCTTCGTTTACCAACACTAATTTTCCTACTCCCCGGCAACCGATTAAGTCAACTACAGATAAATAATTAACAAACGTAGTTAATTTAAAAAGCACGAAGATGCTCTTTCAAATTCTGACGAAGATGGTTTTGTGGTTTGGCTAACTTCATTTTACACAGACGAAACCAAGTCTTTCGTTCAATATGTTTAAGTTTCAATATTTTTTCCAGCATTACAGTTATAAGCACAATTAATTAAAGATAAAATTTAAGAAAAATATATCGTTCCTGATTATCTAACTTCGTATCTGCTTTAAATGCTTTAATCGTTTTAAAAGTGCATGAACAATAACTTGCAGCACGTCAGCGTCAATTTAAGTAAACCCTAATGGCATTTTATTTGTAATCTACATTAATCTCCTCAAATCTGCATTCTTATCAGCTTAATACATAAAGTAACTTGAAGAAAAACCAATCTGTATCTGCGATAAATTAAGTTAAATACGAGAGAAATCCATTTCAATTTTGATTACGAATTTACGAGCACCATTAAGTGCAACACGAGGTATTAAAGAGGAATGATAACTGTGGCTTTGTGTGGTGCTCATCTCAGAGGTACGAAGAATCTGAGAGAAAATAACAGAAGCGCTAGAGAATATACAAGCACAGTTTTTAGAAGAGCGCAAAACTTGAGGCATCTCTTTCCAAGTAAAAAAAGAAACAGGTAGTCAAAAATATTAAGCCTCCAAAGCTTGTTGGTCGCACAAGAAAATCAAGCTAAAGTTTTTGATTCTCTTGCCAAGTTCTCATTATTTCCTTCATTCTTATTAAGCCACACAATTATGTATGTAGGTATGTTATGCATGCTTAATTTATTATTTTTATAGCTGGCGGGCAATTTAGCTGACTAAGCGACTAGGCAACTCACTCGCCTGACTGGCTCGCTGGCTGGCGGCGGGCTGTGTTCGTCTAATCTTGTGTATCACGTAAGTATATTGTATTTACACACATACATATATGTGTGTGTTGCATGGAACTATTTCAAACAACCGCCTGTCTACGGCGTACCTCGCGGCCTATACTGCCGCATTTCGCCTTGATTGGGTTTGGCTGGGTCAACGCCGTCGAAGTTGTGGACGTTGTCTTGGCTTTAGCTGCTGACTATTTTGGCTAGTTCGTTAGGCATTCATTTTTTTTGCTCAATGGCTAATTTTTTATATTTTGCATTTCAAAATTTATTATTTTATTTTGATCCATTTTTAACTACTTTTTGGTTTGTATTTTCGCCAAGTTCTTTGGTCGCGTTGTCTCTGTTGAATGCCACGTCAAACCGGCTTTGTAGTGTTGACACTATCAACAGCAGCAGCAACAGTTGGCTCTGAAGTCACAGCGATGGATTGTTCGCCCTCTGCCTTCTAGGCACCCTGCAGGGGCGCTGATATTTTATGCTACAGTCAGCAGTCTTGCTTCCCCTTAGATGCTATGCTTGCACTTATTTCTATTGCACTCATAAGCATTTTCCATTTTTGTGTTTTTCATTGCTTCATTTGCGCTCCTGTGTGCGCTTAATTTTAGCTTGGATTTATTTTACCAAATTCTTTTTTCTAGTATTTTTCTTATTGTTGTTGGTATAATTTTTAATGATTTGATTTGTTTGTTTTTTGGATTGTGAGTTCTTACATCTTTAGTCAGCAGTATAATTTTGCAAATAATATTACTGCCGCATGTTGATGAAAAATTTCCTATTTATTTCCTGGAGTAAAAGATCATTTTAGATTTTAGATAATCTAATTTGATTGAACACTGATGTCCATATGCACACAATCACAATTTATCGGCGTGTAAATGAGTCACCATGAGGAAAAAATAAAAATAAAATGTTGAAGAACAATATCGTTCACATTTCAAGCAGTGGCAAACAACCTTTTGTGTGGGGGAAACGAATCAATTTACGACTGTGTATCGCAGTATGCTAAGTTTTGCAAAAGAGAGCGTCGAAAAGATCATTCTTCAGATAGTATCGATGAAATTTAAATTTTCCAATTATCAATAATCAACTGACGTTGATGAATTTTTCTCTATCACCAACTCAAATACCTTTGATCTTTGCATGAAAGAGAAACAGCAGCCGTTGCTTTTATTCTTCGCAAATTTTCATAAATGTACATATGTATGTATATAAACAAGTAAATATGTGTAAGTGCATAGATTGTATGTAATCGTAGTAGTCCACACAGTAATCATTGCTCATAATGAAGATAGTGGTGACATATGTTCAACAATGTCTGTGAAGTGTAAGACATTGCATTTGAAGCATTCCAAAAAGCAAAGGGCAAACGTTTTAATTTTTCATTAAATCATCAGAGTTTTTACATGATTTGCCTCTGAGTAAATATTTTGAACCTGCGCTTAGTAGATATGTGTTTACATACAGCACGTTCCCAAAAATACAAGAAGTTAAAATGTGGATACTTTTCAACACAAAACATTTGCAAACATCTTCCCACAGTCTTGACATAATCCCTACAGAAAATGGGCGGGCTCATATGGAGAATAAAAATTTATTCAAATGTGATCTTTAGGCTGTTTTGCTAGAGGAATGTTCTCGGAAATAATGGTCAAATAGTTTATATCTATACCACCACCAGTCAAAAGTGAAATACTTCGTTAAGTTTACAATAGCAATTATTTGTAAATTTTGTTGAATTATTTATGTAGTATTAACTTTTAGTTTTTATAAAGAACTACCAGCTGGCATTAAATTTGAACAAAATGGAGTGTGAAGTAAATGAAATGAGTAGTGCAGTAGTGAAAACAAGTGTCAGGCCGATAGAAGTATGTACTTTAACAAATACATTAACAAACGTAAACCCAGCAAGCAATACAAGAAGCGGCAAAAAAAAAAAATAGTACAAAGCTTCAGTGATGGCTACGCAATAAATATACACGCCGAGATGTATGAGTATGATTTTGCAAAAGTAAGTATAGTACTGCCTGGATAATCTGGGCGCGCATAATAGTTTACGGAGCTTCTGGTTAATTAGAACAAAAGGTGAATGTAGAGTTTTGTTTGATGACTTTTGTTTAGAATTCAGATACTTAATAAGGATTATAAAAATAGCAAGTAGAAATATCTCATATCTTGCCACCTGTTTAAGAAGTTCAAACGAACCGCGTTTTAGATGTCAAAATAATTTTGTTATAGGTTGATCAACCCATGGCTTGTCGCATGCTGCGAATCTCTGTTATATACATATATCTGAAGTTCGTAAGCATTGAACATTTAAACAGTTATCGTAGATAACTCTATGAATATGACATCGATAAAATATGAAATGAACGGAAGGGCGTTTTCGTTGTTCGTTTTCCTGCACTGGTGTGGTTCACTCCGAACTTATTCCGATAGGGAAAATAGTATAGGAAAATATAGTGTAATGAAACATTTCAGAGAGAATAATCATAGCGCATGAATCCGAAAAATCGTATTTCTCTGAAGAAGTTTCCACTTCGCGGATAGTGTTTTAAAACGATAGAGTTTACAAAGGGGAATTCGTAGTAGGTGCTGAAGGCGCTTTCAAAAAAAAAAATATATATATATATATATATATACGAGGTGTGTTCAAAAAGTAGCGCCAATTTTATCGATGTTTTTGTGGCGATATGTTGGTACTCATGTCTCTCACTCATGCCGACGAGTTCCATTTCCAAGCCATTTTGAATGTTCCGTTAATTGTCGACAGCTGTTTTGCTTGCTTGTGTTTCGGCTCGTCTTCGATTTTTCCCTATTCAAAAAGATGGATCAAAAAACCTGTATCAAACTTTGTGTGCAAAATTAAGTGCGCGGATGCATTCCGAATGTTGACTGTGTCATACGGAGAAGCTACTTTGGACCAAAGCAACGTTTATCGGTGGTACAAATTGTTCTCAGAAGGCCGAGAAAATGTGAACGACGAAAAGCGTGCCGGATGCCCGAGCACTTCAACAACAGACGAAAAAACTCACTAAGTGAAGAAAATGGTATTGGCCAATCGTCGCATCGCCGTTAGAAAAATTGCTGAGGACCTAGACATATCGATTGGCTTCGTGCCATTCGATTTTTTTCAATGATTTGGGCATGAGACGGGTCGCCGCAAAATTCGTACCAAAACTGCTCAATTTCGACCAAAAACAGCATCGCTCATCGAACATTGCTAATGAGATGTTCGACTTTGTCCGCGACGAACCTAATTTGCTCCAGAGGGTCATAACTGATGACGAATCGTGGGTTTTTGGTTATGATGTGGAAACCAAAACTCAATCATCTCAATGGAAACTGCCGTACGAACCAAGACCGAAAAAAGCGCGCCAAGTTCGGTCGAATGTAAAAGTTTTGCTTACCGTTTTCTTAGATTGCAGGGGCCTTGTGCATCATGAGTTCTTGCCACAGAGTAAAACGGTCAATAGGCAATATTATCTGCAAGATATGCGCAATTTGCGCGAAGCAATCCGCCAAAAACGCCCGGATTTGTGGGAGAACAAAAATTGGTTTTTGTATCACGATAAAGCCCCTGCTCACACATCGTGCCACAGCCACCGTATTTCGCAGATCTGCCCCACTGTGACTTTATCTTGTTCCTGAAACTGAAGAGGCCCATGAAAGGACGACGCTACGCTACGATTGACGAGCTAAAGGCGGCATCGAGGGAGGAGCTGAACAAAATAAAAAAAATGATTTTTTGAAGTGCTTCGAAGATTGGAAAAAACGTTGGCACGTTTGAAAAAAAAACACCAAACTCGCGACACTTTTTGAACACACCTCGTATATATGTATATATATAATTGTCGTTCGGCTACGGCGAGCAATAAGAAGTGTTCTGAAGGTTGGAAGAAGAGCTGAATACTGCTACTTTCTTATATTATTATTTTTTTTTTAACCAAACGAAATTCCTCCACAAATCAGAACCATCTGATTTGCGCTTTTCCAAATTGAAACTTTTTGTTTATTTATTTTTTATTTCAGAATATAATTTATGTATCATTTTATTTAGGGTTTAGATTAAAAAGTAACAAGTTTAAAATTGCCCGGTCACAGCAATATTCGGATTACAGATGTATCCAGACTACTATGTGTCCGGATTACCCAAATCCTACTGTATTTCGTAGCTATTTTCGTGCAACTTACAACATCTGCTACCGGTATGTTAAAGCGACTGTCGTTTGGGAATCAGTTGGGAGCTGTGTTGTGAGGAGATTTTAAAATAGTCCTACATACAAAATAGCATACATGTGGCAAGCAAAACTTGAGCTACCAAGCGCAAGTGTTTACAAATTAGCAGGCTTGTTTTGAAGCACATAACATACTTGTACTTGTATGTGTGTGCATATCTAGGCGTTTACGCGAGTATGTAAACAAGTTTGTATGCCTATGTCTCATTCTCAAAGAGGCTACCCACCAACAAATAAATGTGCGGCTGTGAGAACGCAAAACCTAGTCACACACTGACCTTCACCTTTTCCAAGATATGCAGTGGTGTCAGCAGCAGGAGTTGGTGCTGCAGCCACAACAACATAGGCGCGTATGTAGCAACAACAGCAGCGAACCAATAAAGTGTTGCTCACAGCAAAATATTGAGAATCAAGTTTGGCATTTAATTAAAAAGCCATTGCATTTAAAAATGTTCAGCTTGTTTTTATTGCTATTTTGTTGGTTTTTTGATTACTTGAGAGCAATTGCTGAGTGCAAATCTGAGCGACAAATCACAAATAACAACTAATAAACTGGTACGCTTATAGGCAAATCGGCACTGTTATCAGCTCTTTTAATATGATAAATATTGAAATGTTATATTCCTGGACGTATCCATTTGTTCTGAGAAACTAAACCTGCATTTTATTTTGTGTTGAGTGGTTAGAAGTAATTTTCTAAATATGAAAGAGGCACTGTTCTAACAAATAAATAACCAACGCTATTTAGAAATTGAATTACGGCAAAAATGGTATTGACTTTAGAAAGGTGACAGTACTCAGTAGCTTTAGAGTCTAATTTGTGAAGGACCGAAAAGTAGAAATAATGCCTACTTTGTGACAACAAAGCCTGTTCCTGACAATTCTACTGAATATTAGTACTACCCATGATGGAACGAATAATGAGATGGCGCCTATCGTGGTCCCGTAACTTTGCTCTCAGTGAATTTGACAACGAGTTACGTGATTTTAGCTCCAGTATGGCCAGGTTACCATTTTCGTAACTTGATTTAGCATTTGTTTTTTGTTATTTAGTCTCGGAGTTTTATTTCTTTCTTTGTGACATTCTGCATGCCATTTTCTAGCATGTTCTAATTAAAATGTAATATTTATAATTTTGTAAAATATACATTTTTTAATAATTAGTTCAATAATTCGTTCAGTTTTATTTAGCTTTACTTTTTTTTAACATCTGGTGGCATTGCCCGCGATTGCAGGTGTTGTTGGTGTTCTTCTGCTTTCGGCAGTCAAATCTCTCTCTCGCTACTGCAGTGTTGCCTAGCTTTGGATATAGAAACGCACTAAAATGCCCATTTAATGAAAATAAAACACCCAATTTTTATTGAATCACTTAAAGAACTTTGTATGCGTTACAATTTGTGTTTAGAATGTGCGTTCTTTTTAAATAAATGTGTTATGCTTATGTACAATTTAATTTATGAGTTTTTTTTTGTTAAGCGAGACTCTTTTGGTAAGGGAACGACTTATTTGCTGGTTTCTTTTGTATTTTCTGGTATTTTGTTGCTTATTTTTACAATGAATATACCTCTTGATGCCCTATGTCCCACTAAGGATTGATGGCCGGAAGAAACGATTATACCTCTATGGTTTAAATCCACATTCAGTAAATTCAAGCGCCTTTTGAAATGTGTAAAAAGGTTTTCAATCTTAAGAAAAGTTGAGAGAGGGACATTTAATATTCTTGCATAACCTTCAAAGGAGCAAAAAATTAAATTCACACTTTCAAAATATCAAATTTTATAAGAACCAACTAATTTTCATTAGCACTAAAATCTTCTCAGAGTGGAATTTTTTAACCTTTTTTTGCATAATAATACAGTTTTTTTTTAACTTAAAGTTTCGGTAGCATTAAATTAAAAAAAAAGAAACAAACACGAAACTTCAAAATTTTCGCATTTTCGGTATAAAAAAGCACTAAATTTATTGCTAAGAGCAAATGGTTGGCAATACTGCACAACTTGGAAAAACGTGACGTCACGCACTCTCTGATAGGCGCAATCTTCTTTCTATCATTCTTGAGTACTACCAATATTTCATCCATGTGCTTAATGGTAAAAAAATGTTGGAAACAAATTTTTTTGATGACACTGAAAATTTTGTAACGAGCTCATTATGTACACTATAAAGGTAAACAACTCGTACAATTTACAGGTTCATTTCAACCAAGCAACCATATTGTTCTGATATCTATGTTTCAGTGTTCCATGATCAAGATCCAGATAAAAATGTTGCATGCAAACGCAACAACAGAGATGTGATCCTGATAGAGATCTGATTCAATATGATCCGATCTATTCGTTTTATTTTACATCGTTACTTTGGCATCCCAGCCTTTCGTAATTTGTAGTACTGACAATTTAAGTAAAATACAAACATAACTCAGGAATCTTAAATCTAACTCTAGAAAGCTAAAGAGCTCTCTATGTGTTCTAAGTTAAGCAGAGTTTAGGCCAACCAGAAACACGTGATGCTGGTATGGTAGGTTGGCCTAAGCTATATAAAATTTTGTCTACGTCTTCAATAGCAGAGCTCTAAACGCGCGCAATCGAAATAACTATATAAGCCGATGTGTGAAATACATTTCTTCTCATTCTCCCATTGGTCTTTCATAGTAGCGTGATCTGAGCCTTTTCTACACAGCTAAAGAAATAAATGTTTTGAAATCAAAAGGAAAAAATGCAGCCTGACTCTTCGCTTTACCAAATGCTAGTTCAGGTTTGATCTATTTCCTTGAAGTGGTATGAGCAATTCCAAATACCATACAATAACACGATGAGATTTCAAATTCACTTCGCACTCCTAAAAATGTATGCGTATGTATTAAGCCAAATGTGCCAAATAGAGGTGAGCTTTCAATGAAAGTAAAAAAATAACTCTACATTACTCATGCTATACTTGGTTATGTTGCTAAGATGGTCAGTGGTTAATACCAAACTCCATTTTTGCTACTCTTCTTCTTCGTCTTGCTTTACACTCAATTGGTGTCGTTTTGGGCAAATTGCGATCGTTTTTTATAGGTACTCGCTTACTTCCTACTCGGCTGAAAGTAATTGTTCATACTCGTATAGCAGTTCCATTGTGAAGCTGTGTATGTATGCGCCATAGGAGTGCTGCATGCAGCCGACGAGACCAACAACCAATTGAGGTAAATCGAATGCAATTATTTGCACTTCGTTATGTGGCCCATTGTTAGTAGGAAGAAATGCGCAAGAAAGCTTAAATTGGCACCTAGAAAGGGGTGAAGGAAGTACGGGGAAGGAAGTTAGGTACATTTTGTATATACATATCTTCCTATGAGGCTTGTTTATATATTTATGCCGCTGGAAGAAGATGGGAAGGAGGCGGCTGGCTTATTTCTTTATTGAGTGGCAAAGGCGCCAGCAATAAGCGAAAATTTAGCGCATTGTCATGAATGAATTTTGCAATTAATCATCTTAAACAATCTTTACAGAATTAGTCGTTGACAGTAGTCAAAGACTGAAAGAAAAGAATTGAAAAATGCTTAAAAAATTTATTTATTTATGATGACTCACGGAAAGCGGAAGTAAAGTTATTCATTGATTCAATTAATTGAACAGTTAAGTGGCGTAGCTGTTACAGAACCGGCAAAAGGACTTGACGTTGACTTGAACGGAATAAAAACAAAAAAATGTTTTAGTGTGCATAAAATTAATATCAAAAGCAACAAACCCCACAACTTTTGCTGAACAAATTTTTTAATTGCCAGTACAAATGAGCCTCTTCAAAATAAGAAGAAAAAATTGCAAGAGAGAAAACACACAACAAAAAAAAAGTTCAAAAAATAAGTAGCAAAAAATGTACAACCAGTAGCTTGTTGCACTCGTTTGTAATTTTTAATTTATGGCCTGCAAATGACTCAGAGAAATTAAAATCAATTGGACGGGGCAATTTGCATCTGCAACAAAGGTCGACCGGCAACTGCAACAAAAAAACTAATAAAAAAAGTTCGACTACAATAAAACGGTTAATAGAGGAAAAGAGAGGGATATAAATTTACAGTTATAACTGTATTCCCACATATAAGTACATACAGACATATGCAAGCAATAACATATCTGAAAAAACAATATTTCGAACATCACGCCAAACGGCAGTCAAATGAAATACCAAACAGTAGCACCGCAAATAGCTTACATTCACAACAAAAACATCTGCAACACCAATAACATTTATCAAACGATGGCTGCAGCAGCGGTAGCGGTAGCTGCTGCTAATCTAACACTCACATTTTGTAGGAGTACCAACAACAGTAGTCATGCAATAACAACAAGTTGTTGTAATTGTTGCAACAACACGGTCTCTGCTACTCTTGCCACCGCTGATGGCTACTGTGTTTAATTAGAAAGCCAGAAACAACAAGAACAACTGCAACTGTTACAAGCTCAATGACAAAGATAAACCGACAGCCGAGGCAGCCGTGTTGGCTTTGAGTTACCTGCCTCTTTACTCCTCCCGTGGCAGAGCTTGCTTTTTGTCAACGACACAGCGGGATGCAGCGAGTGGTTGCTGACCACATAAACAATATAGTAACAATAAAACGAAAGACGAGTGAAAAAGTGTAGTCAAATGTTTGCAGCAGATATCCAATACATAGTTCGAGTGCTGCCGTATGGATGGAAAAACGTGAAATGGCATACCGCGCCGATAAAATAGTTTATTAAACATACTAAAGCGTACAGTGATGCAAATGAGGTGTGCTAAAACAGGATCAAATTGTTTTGTAATTAACAAAAAATGTAATACTGCTTTGGGAACAAGGTTAGTTTGCCTACACGGGCTGCTTTTTAAAATAAGTCCCTCAGTGGGTACAGAGGCTCATTGTGTGAGCAGGAAAGATCTCCGTAATCTATCCTATTCAAATTATTTCTATTTTTTGATGTATCTAGTTAGAACCCCAGATTGGGTCTAAGCTGTCATGATTTTAGGGTGAGGATGTAGTGGTGATGATTTGCCCTTGTTCTTATCGAAAACTAAATATAAAAAACAATACAGTGACGCATCGATGTAACGAATCTTGATAAAATAAAAAAATTCTATGTGATACAATTTCTGATTGATTCGAATGATTGCCTTATTGTTTGATCTGAAAAAATTTTTTTTTTTAATTTGTACTTATAATGCATTGTTTCGAACTTTTTGCATTTGTTGTTTTGTCGATGTTCTGATATTCATAAATACAACAAATTATAGATATAACCTCAACTTCGTTATATTGCGGTCTCACTGTACAAGGTTGCCCATATTCGACGGACCCATGTGTTTTTTTTTTTAAGTCAAAGAAAAACACAATTTTTTTGATGTTGACGATAATAATCATTTTATTTGGTTCAAGTAGATTTGTTGACATCACTTTTTAAATATGATATCTCTCAAATGACCGCCTTGAGCCTGTACGGCGTATTGTGCCCGTTTTGCAACATTTTCTATAGTTTTAGCTAACATTTCGGCTGGAATAGCGGCTATTTCCTCACGGATGTTATACCTACTTGAGCTCTTCTATGGTCTTTGGCTTATTAATATAAACCCTTGATTTTAAATATCCCCACAAGAAGAAGTCAGGTCGGGTGAACGCGGTGGCCAGTCAAAATCACCATTTTTCGACATTTTTCAAATATTAAACCAGAACTGTCTCATACGCTTTCGACGAATAATTGGCATCACAAAAGTGGTTATCATATCGCGATAACGCTCCTGATTGACGGTAACAGCTTGACCATCTTCATTTTCGAAGAAAAACGGCCCAATGATCGTTTTCGCACTAACGCCGCACCAAACAGTGACTTTTTCGTTGTCAAGAGGTACCTCTTGAACTTCGTGAGGATTTTCAGTGGCGTAAATATGGCAATTTTGCTTGTTTACCGTCCCATTCAATAAGAAATGAGCCTCATCGGACATGATGATTTTGTTCTTCTTCTTCTTCTTTTAACTTCTTTTGTTGAATGTAAATTTCAACAATTTGGGAGTGCTCGCGTAGCGTGTACTGTTCCATGGTAAAAATTTGCTTGGACTGACGTTTCCAACGCGGTATGTCATTAAGTGATCTGACGTCTCTGTCAAAAGATACTGGGTTGCCAGATGGGTCCGTCGAATATGGGAAACCCTGTATCAAGCTATGCTATGATTACGTACAATTCTAGCCTGATTCTTAAATGGCTTAATTCTTTTATGGTTGCCTGAGAAGCGTGAAAAGCAGAAAATTATCAATATCGGTATCTCACATGGGTACGTAATTGGTTTCATTGTTTAGTAAATCTCCTATAACTGGGTCACTTAGTTAGTTTTATTGGCCCATAGCGCACTTCGATCTCTGATTTTATCCATTGTGCTTGATCCCGAACCTACAATTGAACGCCTCTAAAGAATTTGAAATGGTTTTTGTTCCATATTACCAATAGTCCCAGAGTTACATCACCTAGATGAGTGAGACTTCATTTTGTTTCGAGTTTTCTGAAATGATAACGAAGACTACAGTGCCCCGTATAGTATGCAGTCAGAGTTCCTAAGGCCCCTGTATCCAGATTTAAGAGCGCACTTGACGCTTCTGTAGAAGAAAGGAACGATAAATTGTTTTGCCGGCCTCTCTCCGGGTGTCCAGTGTCGTATAAATTTTATGTTCTCTCAGTCGTTGACAATTTGCTTTATATGGGCTTTGGTAAGAATGGGCCACTTAATTAAAATATAAAAATTTCCCAATTTGCCACTAATATTCATGTTTTTTTTGTACATAAACTCAAATTTCGCCAACACAACTTCCAGCAGCTACCCACTGTCTGCCAACTTCAACTCTCCAACGCTTTATGCTGCAGTGATAGCTTGTGACCTATCAAAGCACTTCTACCAATGTCCAGACTATTATTGCCATAGTCTAGCGATCATGCGCCCACTGGACGCTATTTATCCCTAGGGCATTTGTTGCAAGTTGACGCGCTGCATTGGAAAGCAGCAAAAAAGAAAATGAAGTAAGAAACAACTCACGAAAATGGCAAACAAATAAAACTAAAAGCATTAACATGAAAGAAATTTAAAATTGAGGCGATACGTAAGATGTTTTTTGAAAAATTGCTAGCAAACATGCGCGACGCAGCAGCAGCAGCAGCAGAAAAAGCAGCACAGAAATAACAAAAATAGCAACAATCACAATAACAACAACCAATTTAGAGACCCACAACTTGGCATGACGATGCGTCGTTTTATTGGTGTTTATTGAAATGACAATTGCATGTGTATGTGTGTGTGCGTTGCATTAGCGCATATGTGGTGTGATGGCTGGTTGCTGCAGCAGCAGCTGCTGCTGTTGCTACATACATTTATTGCTTGCACGGACAATGTATGAATAGTCGCTATTGTTGCTGCTATTGCTATTGTTGTTATTGCTGTTTTATGCAATTTTTATTATTGCCCCAACTATTGTCATACTAAATGACTGCTACAGTTGACTGGTTGTTGTTATTATTCTTGTTTTTGTGGCTGTTTATGGCATCAGCATGCGCGACATGACAACAACAACAGCAGTAATACTCAGCCAAACGCTTGCGGCGAAGGCGTAACTGCGATGGCGATGGCGATGATGATGGTGACGGCGGCAACTAGAATCTGGTCCGCAATTGTCGTTTTTCGTTGTGCACGCGTTGCCTTTATTGTTACTGATGCAAGCTAGATTTTGTTGCTGTTGTTGTTGTTGTTGTCCAGCGCAGTAAAGTGAATGCATTTTTGCAAATTTTATGCAATTTTGTTTAATTAATTGAATTGAAACGAATTGAATGAAATGAACTCAAATGCCAACTGGCAGCTGGAGCAGCAGCAGCCGCAACAGTGGCGACCACGCCAACCCGAACAACAACTTAGACATACATACATACATATATTTGTACGAGTAGCAGCGCGTATAACCCTCATGCGGCGCAGTGTCGCTACTAACGTGACGCTGCGCTTGTAAGTGACTGTCACTGTCGTATGTGCGGAATTAATTAGAAAAGTGTTTGTCGCCGCAGACCAACTGACAAACTAACACACTCGTACATATGTATGTATGTACCACATGCATGCAAAGTAGAGTGCACTGCTGTTATTGTTGTTGTTCATGGCACTGCATCAACATTGCCTGAGAAACGGGCGCGGCACTTTTACATATTTGTTTTGCGGATTTCGCAGATACTTGCTGCACTTGCAACAAGTACAACAAATACAACTGCACTCAAATATTCCTTCTTAAATTAATACATTTACATACCCATATCCATATGCACATACATAGGGATGATAATATTAGCGGGAAATTCTCATCTCGGGATTTCGGGATATTTTTAAAACAATAGCGGAATTTATTTTGAAAGAATTATTTTGAATGAGTGAAAATTCAATAACTGAAAGCATTTAAACAAATAAAACAATTTAAAATTTAACTAACATAGCATAGATACACGCAGTAGAACCAGGGATCATCGTTTGAGTAATCTCCCAAATGAGTAAAAGGTGAGTTTTGGAGAACTTTTCTGCAAACCTCCCAAATGAGTAATGGGAGAAATAAGAGAGCAAAATTATCCATTTGAAAGAGATAAGACTAAAATCCAATTTTTGAACTTGGAATTGCAACTACTGGCTGTTCGCAGACCTAATAAAAAATGCTCGCCGGTAAAAAATTTCGCTCGAATGAAGATGTTATCGCTGAAACTGAGGCTAATGTTGAGGCAAAAGATAAATCGTTCTACAAAAGTGGTATTGATATTGTTAGAGCGGAGTTGGAATGATTGCGTTCTTCTTGACGGAAATTACGTTGAATAAAGCGTAATTTTGAACAATAAAACGTGTTTTTCTTTATCCCGGAACTTTTCAACCCTTGTGTTAGATGTGGGGATAAACTCACAATAGCAGATTTCTTAAAATTTGTAAACAACAAAAGCTTACTTAGTTTGACTAGAATGTTTTAAACTACTAAATGACGTATGTAAGTGCTACAAGGTGCGCCTTATCTGGGTGCCAGGCCACAGGAATATTGCAGGAAACTGCAAGGCGCATGAACTTGCACGAACCGGTAAAACGCTCAATCTCCAACCGGATTAGACGCTGATACCCATGCCCATAGCCACTTGTAAATTACTTATAGACAGGGAAACCATCAGAAAGGTAAATACAAGCTGGCAAAGCCGCACAACATGCGAACTAAGCAGACAGACATGGTCGAACTGGAACAGCGGTCGATCGAAGATCTTGCTAATACTAAGTTTCCACCGCAGCCGCTATCGTGTTCTCTGCCGCTATCGTGTTCTTAGCGCAAACACGAAACAAAACTCCTGTCAAATCCCATACAAAATTAAAACACAACTCCATACCTAAACCCACTTTTCAAAGCGTGTTTTGTTGGGTTTGCGTCTAATTTAATTATTAAGTGGTGGCAATGTTGCTCATTTTCCTCATTTATTATTGCATTCTTATCGAAATATGGCAACAATGATTGCAATTTGTCAATACGACATTTGATTGACGGCCGCCGTAGCCGAGTGGGTTGGTGCGTGATCACCATTCGGAATTCACAGAGAGGTCGTTGGTTCGAATCTCGGTGAAAGCAAAATTCATAAAAACATTTTTCTAATAGCGGTCGCCCCTCGGCAGGCAATGGCAAACCTCCGAGTGTATTTCTGCCATGAAAAAAATCTGCTCATAAACATATCATAAAACAAAATGAAATAAATGTATAAAAAAAAAAATTTTTTTTGTGATTCGAACCGAGGATTTCGGATCGGAAGCCCACATTGCTAGCCGCTGGGCTATCGCGCTGTGCTGTCGCCGCAAAATAATGTATCATAAATCTGTTTACCATACCAAGACCATACACTTTGCAAACACATTTCGGTGGAAACAGTTGACAGTTCTCCCAAACACAACTCCTGCAAACACGGTGTTTGCTTTTGGTGGAAACGGGGGCTAAGATTTAACAGAGAAGCCATAAGAAAAATGATAGGTGTATTAACTGGTCATTGTTTAATAGGCAGCCACGCTAGAAGGTTAGGACTCACGTACTTCGATTTCTGTAGAAGCTGTCTTAATACAGAAGAAGAGGAAACAGTCAGACACCTTTTATGTGAGTGTGAAAGCCTAGCTATGAGAAGGCTGTGCACTCTTGATACAGCATGGCGTGTAACCGATGTAGCGGACATAGCCCATCTAAAACTAACGAAGCTCTGCTCGTTTATTAAAGCTACCGGATGGTTTGAAAAGGAACACGTAAAGTAAAGATAAGCTCCAATGGTATCACAATGGACCTGCGAAAGGTCTAAGTGTGTCTTTATGACAACCACCCCACCTACCTACCTACCTAAGGATGCAGTTTTCAATTCAAATAAATGTATACCATATTTTTAAGGAAACTAAAAAAACGTTATTGTAACAAACAAGTTTTGAAATTTTCGTGATCGCAAAATTAAAACAAGTGAATCCCGCAAAACCCTCGAAAAACATCGGGATCCCGTAATTCCGGGATTGACATCCCTAGTATGTGCATATACTATGCGCACTTATAATACTTAATTATACATTTAGTTAGAATGTAATGAGTAAATAAACGGATACTTTAAAGTTGTTTAGCTCATATTTGTTATTGCAAAGATTGCTACCGTTGGTTATGTGCTTATGCGCAGTTTAATGCAATTGGCCGAAAAACGAGTAGTGTGTGAAAGTGAATACGCGACGTCTACATTTATCTATTAATTTAAGTACCACATTTTCCAATACAACGATTAAACTAATGATTTAGAAGCTCGATGTATTTCGCAGTAGATCAACAACGACACTCCATTATTAAATGTATGCAGAAATACAAGTTTTGTAAAAGTAACACTTTGAAAGAGATCCACACTTTTGAAGAGTTCAGAATCGCTTTCATCATTCTTCGGTTTTGGCTTTCGCTTTCTCAAATAATTTTTTATTCATTATTTCATAATAAAGGGCTCCAAAAATCGCTAATATTGATACACTACAAATTCTTTTGTAAAGAATTAACCCACAATCGCCCAAGCATTCATTATTTAACACATCGTGATTTTCACAGCGGAATGTTTTATACTTGCGATTTTCTGTTGTTTGAGCTCACGATCAATTATTCCATAAAAAATTACTTGCTGGTTTTTAATTGCTCTCGTTACTTAATTTTACTATTCTCGTCCACTTTTATTTAAAATCATTTTCAGCAGCATTAATAATTGCGAGCTACTACTTACGATAAAAACCATTTTGCTATTTTATTGAAACTCTAATCGTAAAGCTCAGAAAAGGCAAGCTCAAAGCCATTTACGTTAAGCGTGGGGTAGGCACCTGCAAAAAGTGGCAATTAAGCAATTACTCGTATTCTTGGTGCTGGTCGCTAAGTCCGATTGCCCCCCATCGTTTTAATTGAGTCACTTGGCACACTTGACGAACTTTTTTAGCACAAAAGGTGTGGTTAATATTACAAAAACTGAGATTATGCTGTGTAGCAAGAAGCGTTCTCTTTCAAATACTCGTATATTACGACTCCTCTTGTACTGAATTAGTATAGCCAAAGCCTGCATACACAATAGATGTGTTTTTTTGTTTCGCTGACAAAATGTTAAAAGGAGCAATAGTGCAAAACAACCCGCATTGTCTGTGAAGAAGTTTCTAGACAAGCACAGCCTTTTTCCCTCTGCATTTAAAAAAATAATTGAGTCTATTCAAGAGATGAAGAAAGTGGCACATGTCCTAAAGAAGTAGACAGAAAAAGACTTTTAAACGAACGGAAGATTCTCTTGGAGCACTGTAGGTATAACAGGCGCTTTGTTCCGCCGTAGAACCATAGGACCTTATAACATAGCGTATATAGCATATAAATTGTAGGTAAAATGGTGTACTATATATAGGAGGCGTATATATTGAAGATGGTGTGTAGGTATGAAGCTAATGAAAACAAAACAGTCTCATTATTTCATAGCCACAGCTCATATTAATTCTTTTAATAATTACCCTTCTAAAGGAAATATTTTGAAGACATATTTGCCTTCTCTTATACTACACTGGACAGTAGAGGAGCACGTGTTCTGCGCTCTATACTTTTTCCGACGCACCAACGATTCTGCGTATCTTAAAATGCTCGTACGGAAATGTTTATACTACGTTGCTCTAGGTCAGACCTATCTTAGGTCTCAGACATTAATTAAGTCCATTGTACTACACTTGGATTCCTTTTTTATTTTATTTAAATCTACCCGATCTCCGAAAATCTGAGTAGATCTTGTGGTGCCAAGGAGCCAAGATGGTCGCTTCTTAACACATCAGTGCCAAAGACCTCAAACCTGATTCGAGCGAAGGCGGGTCAGACACACAGGAAGTCTCATCCTCCTCTTCACAAGCTGGGCAGAGTACACTGTCTGAGATGCCCAACCTTTCCATGTGCTTTGACCACAGAAAGTGGCCCGTCATAAGTCCGACCAGCTGTCTGCACTCTGCTTAATGACAGAAAGGTTTGCGACAGTCGATCGGACACGACAGGTAACATCAGTTTAGTCCATTTGTAGCCTCTCTCAGCCTGCCAAGCTCGCTTGTGGGTGGTAGTTACCCATTTGCTAGCCGTGGCTGCGATGGCCGCAGAAGGGAGTGGCAAAACGTGGAAAACATCTTAGTTAAGGAGTCAGAGGTCTCGTTACCCGCGATACCCATGTGTCCCGGGACCCATGTTAGCATCAGGCTATTATGTCAACCGACATAGTTCAGCCTGGATTTACAGGACTTGACTACCCCTGATGTGGTTGGAGGGCTGTCTAAGGCCATCGCTTTTCCACAACAAAGTTCATCGCTTCTTGAACTGCATACCCCTCCGCTTGAAACACAGATGCATGCATTCGAAGAGCAAAGTGCAGTTTTGTCCAGCTGGATTCCACGTAGACCCCAGAGCCGGAGCCATGCTCCGGTCCTGGAGCCATCCGCAAAAATGCGAAAACAGTGTTTGCCGGGCTCATTTTCTGAGTCACCCCTTCGGTCTGTTTACTATTTCTTATTTAATATAATTAGACCAAACTTGTGATGACAGTTCAAACCGAATTGAAATTGGTCCGAAGAATTGATCCATGAGATGATTAGGAACGCAAATTATGACGCACAAGCCTTTTCAGCGACTTTCAAACTATAATTCCACCGAACATGGCGTTGAAGATAAAATTTTCAAATATACAATTTGAAATGTTACCAAAAATGCTCCTAAAAAACGCAGCTACGGTTCACTGCATATAAGAAAAAGAGGCGAAAATGGTTGTGTTCAGAATTTCTGGTTGATCTGAGCCGAACGACAGCTTCTCAGACTCGCAGAACTCATACATCAATTTGAATATGAATAGGTAACTTGGTACACGTGGTATCCCAAAGTAGGAGCACCAGCAGCTTCCTCGACCTAAACTAACCTTACATTGACTTACAGGCTTTATAGCTCTCGGAATTGCTACTAACGTTAAGGAGGTTAGCTAAAAAATGTAGCAAAGCAATTAAATGCTAAAAGTCTTTTCAGCTTTGCGGGGAATAACTTTCGCATGCTATTTTATGTCTCTAAATACTATTTTTTCTGAGTTCTTGTTTAATAAAATTCATTTAAATATAAATGCTGAATTTTTGATTATTTATTTTACTCAACGCTTTTCACTAACATAAATCCAGCAAAATGTGATAGCGAATACAATTTGTTCAAGTTATGGTGTTGTGGTTTAATAACTTTAGAGTTTGCAAAAATATAATTAAACTAACCATTATTCGAATTAACTGAGTGGAAGCATTTCGCTCCCACGTTCTTCATAGAACTTGGCAAATTTTCTAGCTAACGGTCACATTAATAATATCTTCCTATTCCCACTGAGTATGCCATATCAAATTTCATGTTTTAAATGGGATTTGGAATGCATGGCCATGGGTAATTATATATATGTATACATACAATATATGTGTAAGTGCATATACATCTACATACATATCAAAATGTTTTAGGATATCTCGACAACAGCGCCATCTAGTGGGCCGAAACAAACTCACAATGGTTCTCTGCTCACGCAATCTCATCAAAATTTCATCGCGTCGGATGATTGGTATAAGGACAGGAACGAATTGTGAAGGTTGCCATCGCTATTATAAACTTTCTTTTTTGTAGGTATCCCGCCCATTGGTATGAAAATTAGTTGGCCAAGAAATAGACTAATATACGAGTATCTCTCTTTTAGTACGCCGACTATTTATGATCAGCTCCCTCTTATCCCTTCTTTATGTCTTTTGGCGATACAGCTGTTTCAACAACGGGCCGACTTTATATTCTCGGTTGCGCAGATTGTCACAATAAATATCGCAATTTTCCATGCAAAATTTCTATTTGACTGCCCCTTCATACCCAATTGTCGAGTATTTCTGAATAATTGCAACATGCAGCCGCAAGCTATGCATTATACATACATATATAGAATTGCAAAAACGACAGCAACAATAACACCAACATTGATGGCAGCCAACCAAGCAACAACTGGCTGCCAAATGATTGTCAAATCGAGTCAATTAACATTTTATGGACTCGCTCTATTAATCTTCTTACTTATTATTGTTTTAAGTGATAAAAATAGAAAAGTGCATGAAGAGAATAAACAAAAACGATATAAATCAGCAACAGCACGGAAAGTTAGTAAAGATACGATGCGATTTCACAGCGCGATTCTGACTCTGGCGTGTGAGCAAACCAGGTTGGGTGTAGCATATTTGGGGATTTTGCATAGGGCAGTGAGATTTGCGTACAGCTCTTAACTGCTTTTTTGGTGTTCGCTAGACGTCGGCAAACGCAGTGCAGCCGTTGCTATCGAGCCTAGATGGAGCAAAAGTCAATTCATATTCAACTTCAACTACTCTATGCCAGACAAGTCAAGTCAATTTCGTAGCGAAATCACCCTCTGGACATCACGCGCGCCAAGTCAAGCAGAAGTAGAAGGAGTAAAAAAATGCTAAAAATTGGTAGAAGTAGGCACACTGTTCGTTCAACGTTGCCGCGGCTGCTTTGCCCACTATTGTCTCGGAACGGCAGTTGGCCCGTCCACTTGATTGCATATGATTTAAGAAGATTTGCGAATGTGTGTGCATACATACTTATATACATATATGTATGTATGTAGTTGTATGCGTTTGGTTTGACAGCAAATTGTTGCAGCTGCATTACTAACAATTGAAGTTTGCTGTTCGTTGCTTCGACCGCATGTCCGTTACTCATTTTTGTGCGAAATTGCGAAAAAATTTGAATTTTATGTCGAAAGTATTTTTAGATAATGTACGCCTCAACAATCCAATGACAAAAAAGAATGAGGTAAAGTATATTAACAAGAAAATATGACAACAAGGCGGCATAACTGTTGTAGAGGAAATGCTTTTGAAGTGTTGGTGGAAGCACGTGAAAAGGGCATCACGATTTTGGCTGCAGGCGGTGTGTTGGGTTTGCTGCGAAATTAGGTAACGCAGTTCACAAAGAAGTAAAAAATTAAGTAAGTAAAAAAAAAGAAGTAAAAAGAGAAGAAGAGAAGAAGAAAAGGAAATGGATAGAAAGAAAAAGAAGCCTTTTGTTTTTATATAGGATAAAGTTGCAATGGAAACAAAGTTTCGTAGAATTTGTGAAACCATTTAGTAGGCTCATAGTATGTATATGTCTATAAAGACAGTAACTAATGGAAAATTGCGAGTGATACACAATCATCCACTTTGGGCCTAAACGCCATATTTTTACACTCTTTTTTAAAATACGAGTGTAGTACTTATAAATAGGTATTATTTGGGATGAAATATTCATATTATTTATATACCAATTAGTTGGGTATACATTTAAATTCTTCGGCCCGAACCACATAAAATCGTCTGTATTGCGATAACAAAAAAACAAATAAATTTGCCAACAACTTACCAATCTTCTATGCAATCAAAGCTAAAATAATGGATAATGATTTCCCGTTTATGAGCAGACACATTTGCAAAGTTTCTAATCGCAAGTAATGATAAAATACAGAATTAAGCAGATTGAGGTGAAATTTGGAGAGTAATTTTGCCGTGACATAATTTTAAGGGGGAGGTAGGGTTTAGCGCTAAAAAAAAAAAACTTTTTTTGTGAATTTTTTACAGAAATATGGCTTAAGATACTTTAATAAAATCAGTTACATGTTATTGTACATCTTTTCAATAAGTGTTTAAAAAATATTAATAATAAAATATTGACAAATAAGCCCATGACAGAGTTTTTTTGGAGATATGTTTTTCGAGAGGTGCTCTGCGGTGCCAATCGGCATTCGTCGTAGAATCATCTAAACTAAGTCGAATTTTTCAGTTAAAGTATGACGTAATGCTCCCCCCTACATTAATAAAAAATTTTTTTTTTCATTTTTGTAGTTTTGGTGGCAAAAAAACGTAAAACGAGCATTTTTGGCGAAAAATTTCGCCATATTTGTAAGTGAAAAACAACCTTAAAAAACAAAAAATAAAAAAAAACAGTGTAGGGGGGAGGTATTTTTGATTTAGAAAACGTGTGCCAAATTTGAAAAGAATCGGTTGAATAGTTTCGGAGTTGTGATTGGCACCGACTTTTAAGAAGTCGTTTCGGGAAAAACGCGTTTGAAAAAATGACTCTGAGAAATTATCGATGCTCCGCATTCGAGGTAGAGTGCCTACAAAGGGTATAACTTTGAGAGTTCTGCTCCGATCCACTTAAAATTTTGACACAACATTCTTGAAATGATTTACTATAAGATGAGTGAAGAAAAAAAATTTCGATTTTGTGACCCTACCCCCCCTTAAATGAACAGTGCGAGGGAACTAAGTAGAAGATGTCTTAATAGCGTACTTTTGCTAACATAAATGAACAGTTAGATTAATTTCATGATGTGTCCAAATAAGGTGATGTCAATAGAGCGGTGTTTGTTGTTATTTAGACAATTTCGACAAGCTTTAGTCAGAGTTAAGTGAACTTAACTTATTTTTCTATGTTTCTATCTCTTCCTTTTCTCTTATTAAAATCTTGAAAATTCTCATTGACAAAATAAGTTGCGCCAAATTTCAAAACTTTTTATATTATTTCTACTATTATTTCGAATAAAATGTGGAAACGATTTGAATCGGTTCGTATCGAATCCTTTTGTAAATTTGGCTTTCAAAACCTGATAATAAGTAAAATATAAATATATTCCAGGATGAAGTGGTAATTTATATGCTTTTATTTAACATAGTTAAGCTAAAAAATACATAAATTAAATTCAAATACTAAAAAAGTAGTATGGAAGTTCCCTAAATTCATTGATGACTGGAACAGATCAGTAAAAAAAAGTGAGGTTAAGTTACAGCCATCTAAATATTAAGCGCCTTTGACTCGCAACTTCTCTGGTCGCTATGTTTGGGCTCAGCTCACTTAACGAAAATTTGCATTTGGAAACAACAACAAAGTTATTGTGCAAGATTCGCCAATAGCGAGTATGGTTATATCTCATAAAACTAGTATAACCTACTATTTTCAATCCTGCCAACTCTCTTTTCTGATATTAGGAAAATTTCATTAGACCGCGCTCATACAGGGAGACTTTTGTTGCTTCAACATTGCGAATTCTCTTTTAATGTCGCCCATCATATTCATATACCTTGGAATTTTTAATTTTTGGTCTACAGCCAATAACAACATTGAGAAGAATAAAGGGTGTGGACAGAGCACGAGCATCACAACAAATGTTTACCTGTAGTTGAAGCAACAAATGTTTACCTATATGAACATGGTCTTACTATTACTCATTAAGTGCCTCCAAACCAGTGTAATATTTGGCAGCTCTTTCCCAGTGCGTTTATTTATACCAGTTGCTACATCCATTCGCCACTTGCTATCGCTTGGCGTATCGAAGGGGCCTATTACTACATTACACTATGGGAAAGGTTAGAGGGAACACGAAAGAAAACAGAGAGAAAAGAATTGTCGGAGTACTTCATGACTCTTAGTGTACTTGACAGATTTCGGTGGTGAGCTGGCGTCATTTTAGAGCTTTGTTTGCGTTTTTTTATTATATTTTCTATTACTCTGGTAAACACTTTGGTTTTTGAATATAGTTTCAGAATGTCAAATTGCGGTTGCTTTAACGTTACTAATAGAGTAAAACATATTCTTTTGTTCAAGAAAAATGAGAGACTTTTTCATAGTTTTATTATAAAATACAATAAGGAGAATTTTTGCTGAACATCGGAGTTTTTACAATTCAAGAGTATTGATTAAATATAGCATAAAAATGTAAAATAATAAAAATTAAGTCCAAAGACATTCTTAGTAATTTGCTTATGCTCCCTTATCGGCGCAAAACATACAAAGGCAAATCGTACAAGCCAAAATAGATAATTTATTGTTTTTCGAGGTCGAGCATCAGAATTTAGGACCTAATACAGGGGGCCTAAAAAGTTTTTGTTGACCTTGACCTACATAAACTTAGCCTACCTTTAAATTTTTACTTATAAAACTTGGCTATTTTGTTAATATTTTCTTCGTTATCTCACACAATTCTTCTACAATTACGTAATGACACAGTTCAGTTTTCGACGCAATCTTGTATTCTATCATTTCCTAAGAGTTCCTAAGTTTCAATGCTAAAAGAGCTAACATGGCCCTCACGTTAAACAAAAAGAGCATTCGCACTCTCACAGGCGCCCTCACGGGTCACTTCACCTGCAACAAACACTTACATAAATTAGGCATAACTAACACCAGCACCTGCAGATTTTGCTGCGAAGATGAGGAGTCCATAGAACATCTCATCATCGAATGTCCGGGGTTGACGCATAGAAGGAAAAGATTTTTAAATAAGTCTCTCAGAAGGAGCTGGTACAATTCATAAGCATTCTTAACAGTCAATAGACAGCATAGTGTGCACAATAGATCAATATGGTCGCAGTGCTAAAGGCCCATACCTTTACCCTTTACTACCATTAACCATTAACCATTATTATTCTTCATAGAAAATGTAAATGTGTGTGAACGAGGATATGGGAATAGCTACTTATATGTACACTGACTTTTTTTTTCCTTTTGATCTTTAGTAGGCCAGACTTAATAGAAAGAAGCGCTACTAGTTGATGCTACAATCTGTCATTTCTGTTCTCACATACATCTCATTTTCTTTATCATAAAATTTTTACCAGATCACAAGTAGGCCTCACATCAAGACCGGGTTCTAAAGCTTCTATTCATAAAGAAATTGAGCGAAAAATAATACACCGTTTTTTCTAACCTCAAATATTCTTTCTCCGTTCTTACTACTACCTCACTATGGAGATGAACCAGAAGAATTTTTGTACTATTTTATTGTTATTTTATAATGAGAAGTAATTTTAATAACAAATCTGCAACAATTTTAACAATACCTACAAATAGATGCACATTAGGGTGGGTCAATTGGTGTGGATCCATTTTTCTCGACACCGTTCCTAAAAACAAAAAACAATGTCAATTTCGAACCCTCAATGTACGAGGGTGGATTGATAAGTCTTTAGAATTGCGACATCTATCGGTCATTAATTTACTTAATTATTGTGATCGTTAAAAGTGAACTGTCAAAAGCAAGCTGTCAAAATTTCATTACATATGGTCAAACGTTACTTTTTTGAGAATTATTTTTGCAAAACACTATTGTATTTTTATTAAAAATGGAAAAAAGTGAACTTAGTGCTGTTATAAAGTCATTTGAAAGGTTTAAACCAGAAACAAATTATTGAGGAGTTGCAGACAGTATTAGGGGAACATGCACCCTCAAATGCAACAGTTTGTAATTGGGTAAACGAGTTTAAACGTGGTCTGATAATCACCAAAGATAAGCCACGCTCTGGGAGGCCAAAAGAGGTAACGACTCCAGAAACGGTGGAAAAAGGGTACACAATTGTCACACAAGATCGAAGAATTAAATTGAGAGAGATTGCTGACATTGTGAACATTAGTTATGAACGTGTGCATAACATAATACATGATGAATTGGGTATGAAAAAGCTTTCAGCAAGATGGGTGTCATGTTTAATAGAAATAGATGGATAAAACGTGGATCCACCACTATACACCAGAGTCTAAAGAACAGACCAAACAATGGGTAGAACGTGGCTGAAGTGCTCCAAAGAAGGCAAAGGTCGTTGCATCAGCTGGTAAGGTTATGGCATCTATTTTTTGGGATGCACAAGGTATAATTTTCATAGATTATCTTGAAAAGGGTAAAACCATCACAGCTGAATATTATTCATCTTTGTTGGATACATTGGACCAAAATATTAAGCAAAAACGGCCACATTTGAAGAAGAAGAAAATCCTCTTTCATCATGATAACACTCCCTCACATTCATCTTGGAAAACGCAGGAAAAAATAAATGAGTTAGGCTCCCTCATCCGCCATATTCGCCAGATTTAGCTCCCAGTGACTTTTTCCTTTTTCCAAATATGAAAAAATGGCTCGGCGGAAAAAGATTTGTGTCAAATAGTGAAGTTATAGCTGAAACAAATGCTAATTTGGAGGGTTTTGAAAAAACTTATTTTAGAGAAGGAATAAATATGTTAGAAAAGCGTTGGAATAAATGTATTGACTTAAAAGGAGATTATGTTGAAAAATAAATCAATTTTAAAAACTTATCAATCCACCCTCGTATATATATTCATACTCATTTAAAATCACAGCAATTGTTAGCAAGCAACATAATACATATGCATTCACATATACATTTTTGTTTATATTGCATTCTACGGCTATAACTAATTTCAACTTAAATGAGGATTGGTGGTCAAAAATCAAATTACAGTAAGAAAGATGGCTCAGCAAAGTTCTAAGAGACCGACAGTAGTGGAAAAAACGATAGTAAAAGAGAAAAATCAATAAAAATAACAATACTTCATAAAGCAACCACTTTGATAAATGTAATTCATGTAAAGAATAAACAAATTGGCAATTTAAAAAGGAAAGAATGCCAAGAAAAATCCACAAGAACTATAATTTGATAGCAACAACTTTTCAACACGTTCTTGCTGGCAAAATCCACATGTCAGGTTTGGTCGCGCTGTGAGTAGGTTAAAATATATCGTGGAAATGTTGATTGCAAAAACACATTAAGACACAAAACACAAACAAAAAAGAAAACAAAAGGAAATTACAATCACCAAAACAATATTCGAGTAAGAGGCGAGTAAGAGTAGCAGCAAATGACCAATAATCATGGGAACCCATCAGACCGATCAGCGTTGCATTTCACTTCCACTGCGGCTGCTGTGAAGCTTCGATAGTTGACTGTTGAAAAGCCATAATCCCGATTGTAAAATTTTTACATCCCTGTTACCTCGGGGACTTCACATTCTCTTTGATAAGTAATAAGCGAAAGAAAACCCAAAAACGAGCAAAAGCAAAACGTGAAATGCAAAGAAGCATTAAAAGTTGCATGTATGGCGCAACACGGCAACGAAAGCAGCGGCAACAAATTAGTCTCAAAAAGCGCTCGCGCGCTGCAACAAAAAGCCGTTTCCAAATGCCAACAACAACAATAGCATCAACTCATAATCACCATTACACAAAAAAGTTGAATGCAAAACGAGTAAATTACAAATAAATAAAATCATGTCCACTCATTAAATGCTGTAAGCAAACTGAGTATTTGTATGCAACTATGCGAAATTCATAATGAATGTTTATAGTAGGGGCAAGCGGGTTGGCATGCGGCATGCGGGCAGGCAGTCAGTCAGATAGACAATGCGCAAGGAAGCGACCGACGCTCCCACCACAGTTACGCCCTAAGGAGGTCATGCGGCAAATGCTGCTGATGCTGTTGCTGACAATGCAACATGCCACCATCAGCGTCTTGCCAAGTATCGGCGTTCAAACGCCAACACAATAGGTTAGTCGGCAGCAGCAGCTCGCAGCCATTCCAATCGACAGCAACCAAATCGAACCGAATCATACGGAATGGAGTGTAGTCAAACGGATTGATCACCTTTCTCTACTCATTACTTCCCTCATCTTCCGGGCTGCATGTCTCATCCTCTACGAGCTATTTGTCGTTGCTCTGTTGTTCGGCACCTTTGGTTTTGCTTCAATATTTTTGCTTTGGGTTTGTAGATGCTGTTAGTGATGAATGTTGATGAGTCTCTGCCGGAATTCAGCTGCCAACTTGATTATTGCTTTGGCTCAACTTGGATTGGTTCGTGATTGGCAACAAAGGTTGTGAAGCAATTGAAAGTGTGATATAAAGTTTTGGTGTAAGGGAATATTGGATGCAGGAAATCAAAGTCAGTGCATTGTTTGAATAAACATTAAATTAGTTAGTACAGATAATTCTTGAAATCAAACATACTGAAATATAAAGACCAAACCAAACGAAACTCAAGAAGGATATAAAACAAATTTACGCCCTTTGATGGCGCCCAAATTCTCGAAAACAGAATGTAGTAATTTTGGGAAGGCGACACCTTTAATATTCTGTACACCGTGAACTAAACTTGCTTGTAAATTCTTTCCAGGTATTTGGTCCAGATCAGCTGCATTTAGTGGGGGCCTACAAATGTTTGAAACTTATTCCGAAGACCAGATCATTCTTATGAAATGCATTTCATGGCAGAAATACACTTGGTGACTTGTCCCTATTAATATGGGCTTCGAACTTGGCCGTAGCAAAATTACTATTCATAATCGGAAAACTAGGCGGAATAAACCAAATGCCCAAAGAATTTCTGCGACATTCTTTTCTCGAAGCCTCTCGTCAATAAGAAACTTTTCAGTGGCATGTGTACAGCTTGTTGGTATTGTAATGTTAAAAGTTAATTATTGCTAGTAAGACTAATCCTTCATATCTAAATGGATTGATGTGTGACTACCATTCGAGAGTGCACTGGTTCGAATCCTCGTGCATGAAATACCAAATAAAAGGGAATGTTTTTTCTGATAGCGGTCGTCTCTTCGCAGACAATGGCAAACGTTCGAGTGTTTTCTGTCTCATAAGAAAGCTATTTGCCGTTCGGAGGCGGTATAAAACTGTAAGTTTCTCTATTTGTAGAAAAGACGACCATCACAAATAGGGAAAGAATCTCGACGATATGTACATACATAATCCTTTTTGGAGGAGATTACTTTAGGTTGTCACGCAAAGGATATTCAGGGTTGGAATAATTGTGATTCTTGTTTTCCGGTAATTGATTTTTCTGGCCTAAGATAGTCAGCTTATCAAAGCATTCCACCACCAGTTTTGACGTAACCTGGCAAGAGTTGAGAGCCTTGATTGCTGCCTAGATATCAGTATGGATAGATATGCTTCTGTTATCATAGTTCCGCGCAGTTTTCGATTGAGTAGACTTTCGCTTGAAATATACTTTTACTCGCGTATATTTTCCCCGGTACATAGACATCTGCCATGCTGCACCTTCCTCCGTGATGGATCCGCTTATGTTATCGTGTTCTCGTTTATCTTATTTATGTTTCCGAAGTCATTTTATTGCCCAGTACTGAAGCATTTGCCAAAATTGAACATCGGTAGCATCGTGCCCAATGCCATTGGGATATCAGATAGTTTAGAAAGAATATCAAACTTCCTACGATTTTGCTGAATGCCTGAGCCAATGGTAGCCTTGGCTGTTCTTACGTGCATATACACGCTTCACAGTGTAAATAATGCCGGAGATTGTTTCTGAACTGACGATACCAATAGCGTAAGAGCTCAGAAGCACAAATCTGGAAGGTTGTGCGGCGAAGTAATAAGAACTAACTGTGTGTAAGTTAAATACTTTTTTTTCGATTTTTCATTATCGTTGCACAAAGTAGCGATCCACTCGTTCGTTGATCTCTGGCATCTGCATTCTTGATCCCGATGTTCTGCGGAAATGCATGGAAACCTCAATTTTAGAGCTGGAAAACTTCCTTTAATTTCCGCTAAGTTGTTATCAGCTCACCAGAGGCAAGGCAAGGTTACCTTGCGGCTGCAGAGTTGCAAAGAAAACAAAAAACAATACCGAAAGCCCCACAAATATGCAAATAGGAAAACCTAAATGAGAAACGAAAACAATCAAGGTGAAGTCTAGACTGCGCTGACTGATTTGACTTCACGCCGTCAACGCCCCCGTCGTCTTCTCCCCTCCCTCAAACAACCACAAATAGTCTTCTATACATCAAGAGCATTTGCATAGCTGCGGGAATTGTTGGCATTACAATTACAATTGGAATTGAAAAATAAAATTGGCATACCAAAAGCTCGAAGCGCTAGGGAAGAAGAAGAAGAAAGAAGAAGATGAGCACTTAATAGCTCAAATGCGGTTGCAATGAAGCTTGGTGAGCAGGTTTCTGCCTACGACGGCATTAATTTTCAACTTAGACACGGTGGTGTGCAAAAAGAGAACGACAGGGAGTATAGCAGATGGATTGAGAGAGTGGGAGAGTTGGAGAATTAGACAGCCGCAAAATATATTCGCCGCTTGATTGAACGCGGCAATCGAGCGTTAGTTTGTGGCATGCCGACTATGCGGGTTACTGCAAATCAACTGGTGCGGATGTGGTATTTTGTGTTTTTGGTGGCAACGGTGAGTTTAAAAGTCTTGAGCTTGGCGCGTGCATCACGATTTCGCGTGGTCGCGCGGTCGAATGCACTGTGGGAGGCGCAGCGCTGTGCACTGTACTGCAGCTGTGTGCCGCTAAGTCACAGAATGAGTTCAAACAGATAAATGGGTTATTTTGAAATTGACGCGAAAAATGATGTTATCATTGTACACTGCGCGATTGCGCATAACCCCAACCGGCCGTTGGCTCATTCATGCAACGTCAAGGCAGCCTAATATGAACGTTTATAATAGAGTCAGTACTTGGGTTGGCTTCGTCGTTGCGATTAGAATAGAATTATTATGTGCCGTTATTGCCACCACCACCTTTCTGGGAAATTCAATGCAATTACAATTGCAATTAGAATGTCAACAAGAAAAACAAGCCGAATATATATTTTTAGGAATGACTTTTTGTGCAAAATTTGAATTGGTAAATTTGGTGATCATCTCGAATGGCAAGGGGGGAAAGGGGGGCAAGAAGAAAGAATACTTTTAGTTTAAAGGTCAAGAGTTAATATTTTCACTTTTATTTTGGGAAACCCAGGCAATTAGAAGTTTATCTATACATAGGTTAGATCGCATCGTTAAAGAATTTCGGAATTACGGAATTGTTGCAGGAACGTGCAAAATGCCGTTAAAGCAATACTATAGAGTGTAAAATGTATGGCTAAAGCTAGAGGGAGTTGAACAAAATGCGATACACTTATGTTTTAAATAGCTTGTGACTTTTTAGTTATTATCTTTTTAAACAGTTGGTTTAAACAGCTGACGCACGTTTCGTGTTTTGTTTCACTGTCAAACATCTTCAGTTTGGTCTATAATGAATCGTCTTATAAGCGAACAACGCTTGCAAAACATTGAATTTTATTATAAGATCCGCTTTTTTATCGATCCACTTTTTTATCGAAAAATTGTGTTCAGCGACGAAGCTCATTTTTGGATCAATGGGTACGTTAATAAGCCGAATTGTCGATTTTGGAGTGAAGATCGGCCAGAAGAATTGCAAGAACTACCAATGTATCCAGAAAAGGTCACAGTTTGGTGCGGTTTATGGGCTGGAGCTATCACTGGACCGTACTTCTTCAAAGATGCTGCGAATCGTAACGTAACTGTGAATGGTGAGCGCTACCGTGAAATGATATCCAATTTTTTTTTGCCCAAAATGCAAGAGCTTGACTTGCATGACATGTGGTTTCAGCAAGACGGTGCCACATGCCACACAGCACACGTAACAATGGGCTTGTTGAGAAGCGAGTTCGGTGAACATTTTATTTCACGTTCGGGACCTGTCAATTGGTCACCCAGATCGTGCGACATAACGCCTTTAGATTATTTTTTGTGGGGCTATGTTAAAGCTCATGTCTATTCAGACAAGCCTGCTTCAATTAACGCATTGGAAGACAATATTAAAGCATTTATATGTGAGATACCAGTCGAAACATTGGAAAGAGTATGCCAAAATTGGACTATGCGGATGGACCATTTGAAGCGCAGTCGCGGTCAACATTTGCATGAAATAAGCTTCAAACATTAAATTATATGGACTGTACTATCGATTTAAATAAAAGTTTCATGCATTTTTCTGAATTTTACGTGTGCTTTTTTGAAAAACTTTGCTTTAGCTCTTAAAAAATCACCCATTATATAGCCAGTCGGCATTTGCGAACGGACTTCTAAAACAAAGTCCTCCTGGCTTAACTTCCCACAGAAGACTGTGGAAAGTTCTTTGTTTAAATGCTGCCCTGTTCAACGTTCAAAATTTGCCATAGTTTACAATTGTTTTCTCATCGTTCGCTTTTATATCTCACTGCATTAAAATATTCGATAAGGGCTCCATATTATCTCCGTTTACTCTTTGGTTTTGAACATATTTCAAAGACAGATGTCGCTACTGACGACATGAGCAACAAAGTGGTGCACAAATGACAAATTTGTACTAATAGTTTTACCCCTTCTAGGGATTGGAATACTTTCGAATAGCTTAAAGTATATGATTTGATTTCAAGGTGATTCGTATGAGGGTGAGGCACGATCGCGTGTGCATTATTCAAATGGCGTGCAACTGTCCAATTGCAATTCGCACTAAAACAGGATTTACAGTGGCCACACCTTCAACTCAATACCCGTTGAATGCACTCACGCTTTTAGTGAGACAAGCAAACAAAGTTAAAAAATCACACAGAATAAAGTTAATACCATTTGAAGCTGATCGACAAGCGATACATGTAGAACGGATCACACAGATATTTAGTATGTTAAGCTTATTAGCTTAGAAATTTGCACACAATATACATATACATATATGTACATATATGCATACAGTATTGTGCCTAGATTATGCTACACTTTTTTCTAAGCTAAATATTAGCTTCTATCTACTTTTTAAACTATTTATGTGTTGTGGATGCTAAGTAGCGAACACACAAATATTTTCCTCTTTTCATGTTACGTACTCATATCTTTTTTAAGCGAATTTCATTCCGGAAAACCAAAAATAAGTCAAACTGCACAGAGCATTCACAGAGGAAATGGAAGATTGTTTCTTTTTCTCCGGTTGTTTACAACTCTGACAGTATGTGTTGTGAGGGATGCCCATTTTGGCGGTTTGTTCTCCGATAGACCAGAAGCCAGTTATGACTGCCGTAAGTCTACAGGTGTCCCGTCGTTTCATGTTTATTAATATCGACGATTTCTTGAGGTTGTAGGTGGGCCATAACGTTCTGCTGATTTGCATTTCGTCAGGTCTCTCCATCTACAATCTTCAATTCGAAGGAGAACTCATGGCTTGTTGTTCTACAATTCGGGTGGTTGTTTCTTATTCAGCGAGAACGTGAATGTAGTAATGTTAACTTATAGTTAAACCTTAACTGCCGGTTACATCAAATCAGATTTCCATCTCCTTCGATATTTCCATCCACTTTTGAAGTGAGAAGGCGATCCGGGCGTGCATCATTTTCAAAGGTCTTTTCGGCCATTTTGATAATGCTTAAACCACTCAGAAATGATAACACGCGCTAGATATTTATTGCCTTCAACTTTCAATAAGTCATAAGTTTCTTGGGTGATGGCCCATTTCAACAAACTGGTAGAGGAATTAACAGTCCACGTACCACCTGGCGGCGCTCAACAGAAGCTGAAATGAAGTCTCTTGGATTATTGTGTAACGAACTAAGATCCCTATCTCAGTAGCGTGTCCATTGGCGAAGAGGAGTGGTTGACGCCCTATGCTCTAAATAAGAGCTAACGCTTAACATTTTGCCGACGAATCAAAAATCGAACGCCATCGAAGGAAGGATATGGTTATACTGAATCGTCTGCAGAAGCTAGAGATACGGCGTACAAAGGAGAAGTCATTTCTGCATTGGCATGTCTACTCATTTCTGTATCTTATTACAGCGCCCGCCTTAGTTGAATGGGTTGGTGCACAGGTTCGAAATCTGGGGCACGAAATACCAATTGACAGAAATTTTGTTTCTAATAGCTGTCGTTCCTCGTTAGACAATCGCAAAGCGCCGAGTGTATTTCTGTCATGAAAAAACCATCTGCCTTCCGAAGACGGCTTAAAATTATAGATTCCTTCACTTGTGGAAAACATCAAGACTCGCACCATATATAGGAGAATAAGTTCGGCCAAACACCCAATGATGGGTGTTTACTATATTTATATTTATATAGCACCGTCAGTTTCGTTCTTCAATTGCCGCACCTTCGTATTGCATACATATTTTTGAAAAAGTTGATAATAACGATTTAGCAGAAAAGATTACTTAACATTTGCACAATACTGTATGTGAGTGCCTACTTCTGGTTTTAATTACGAAAAATCCATTTCACTATCGAGCACATTTTACTCTCAGTTCTCAGTCATTGGTTCTAGTGTCTCGAGATCATGGTCACCACATTCGATCAGAAATGCCAAATGATTACTGCTGGTCGCGCGCGCTTACCGAATACTCGTTTGTATTGTACCGTTGATAGTTACACATTTTTGAAATAACGCTGATCACAGCTGTACATATCAACGTGAATTCTCAAGTGTACGCAATTATTAATATAAATTCAATTTACAATAATAACTCAATTAGTTGTGTGCCGACGATCTGTTGGAAGCCACGGAAAGTCCGACGTTTGTCTGTCACTATAAAAAACTGTGGCAGCCGCGTTGCACACTTAAGAGTAGGCATGAGGTGTACGTGTACGAGTAGGTATACGCGTGTGTTTTTTTTCATTTCTGTTTAGTGAGTTATTTCAAAGCTGTGCTGTCACATTTTCACACTTCCATTATGTAATTATTTAGCAGTTAATTGCTGGCGCTTCTTTCTGCCAGTCAAAAGGATGCTGACAATTAAGTAATTGAAGTGGCGTAATGATAATGGTAATTATAATCGTAATATTGCAAAGATATGCCGTGGAAGTTTTGCCAATATTGTTGGAGAAGGCCAGACGACTGATGTTGTTGTTTAATTAAGATGTAAGAAATTTGTTTTAGTGAATATTTATTTATACATATATTTAGATATAATGAAAGGATTGAAGGCGTACTTAGCACAAGCGGGAGGACTTGTTAATTTGTTCAAGGTTTCATGGTAAATTGACAATTGATCCCAAAGCAGTGATGCGCTATGACTTTGTAAAAACATATACTTAAAAAAGTTAAACACAGATTTTTGCTAGCAAAGCGTCGTCGAAGTATCCTTGATCCTTGATCCTCACTTCAATTTCATATCCATAACTCTCTAATTTTTCAAAACCTTTACTACTTGCACTAACACTCGCGCCAGTGGTTCTCTGTCTTATCACATTCCAGATTGCGCCTATTGTTCCAATTTATATACGGCGGTTAAATAACAAGAGAAGAAATAAATTCACAGGCTTTTACTCATAGCTGTGCTACCAATATGGATTAAGGTTAAGAGAAAGTGTTCCCATAACAGATTAAATTAAGTTATTTTTTGCATCCTTATTTTTGTTGGCGTTTTTAGCATTTGGAAATAATTTCCGTTATATGTTCGAGCTTTAATTATTTATTACAATGGAGGGATGTGACCAACCTTTTCAACTGAAAGATGAGAGATCGCCAATATATGCTACCATTATGGCTTCTATGTCACTGCTGTGTTCAGAATCTGATGAGTGAGTTTATGATGCAAAATAAATTATAATAAACTGTACAAAATTATATATCGTTCTCCACTGTAGTTCGGCACAGTCGATTGCTAACTAAATAAAAACTAAAAAATTGCTTATAATCCAACAGAAAATCAAAATTTTACGTAGGTTCAGATCATACTGCATATTTGAACGCTTTGTCAGAGTATAGGCAATACAGGAAAATTTCTTTTTCTTATTCACTTGGGAATAGGAAGCACATTGGTGTCCCTTCCAATTTCTTATGGCCCATATTGAACCATATGGACCCAGACGACATGTGGTTCCAGCAGGACGGCGCTACGTGCCACACAGCAAACGCCATTTTATTCCATTTCAACATCTACCCGCCCTTATTGAAAAACCCTTTATTTAACCTTATTTTCTGAAATAGCTCGATATTTTAAAGAGCTCGATATCTGTTGTTTTAATTTTGCACTTAAGATTTGTAAAAATTTTTAATTTTCTGCCCTCTCAGCAATCGACAAGGTAGCTTCTGCTCAAATATGAACGAGACGTTATCAATAAAACGGTCCGCGGAAGACATATGGCAAAAATAAATTTTTTGTTTTTTGGCAGGACTGTTATAAGCTTACATGGCAAATTTCAGCGTGATATGTCACATAGTTTGTTTTCTGTGCTACTGTAAACAAGTCAAGCTCGAGTGTGTTCTTCGAATTCTCTTTTATAACTTTAATTGTCTCAAAATGTATTCCACGGAGCGGCAACTTGAGCTTGGGAAACAGGAAAAAGTCACATGGAGCCATATCAGGCGAATACGGTGCTTGCGGAACGATATTAACATTATTTTTGTTCAAATAATCACGAACAAGACGTGATGTGTGAGCTGGTGCATTATCGTGATGCAAGAACCATGACTTGTTGTCCCACAATTCCTTCCTTTTAAGACGAATGTTCTCTCGCAAACGCTTTAAAACGTCTAAATAATATTCAGCGTTAACCGATTTTGCGATTTGTGCGATTTTCAAGCACAATTTCCTTTACTTTTCCGATGTTTTCGTCGTTTACTGATGTTGCTGGACGATGTTCATGAGGCAAGTTTTCAACCGATGTACGGCCCTCTTTAAACGATTTGTACCACTGGAAAACACGTGCACGCGATAGGGCAGAGTCCCCATTGGTTGTCTGCAACATTTTTAAGGCGTCTAAAGCCGAAATTTTGTTGGAATAAAAAAATTTCAAATAAATTCTTTGTTCAACTTGAATTTCCATCGTTAAATTCGAAAAACATACTCGAGCTTGACTTGTTTACAGTAGCACAGAAAACAAACTATGTGACATATCACGCAGAAATTTGCCATGTAAGCTTATAACAGTCCTGCCAAAAAACAAAAAATTTATTTTTGCCATATGTCATCCGCGGACCGTTTTATTGATAACGTCTCGTTCATATTTGAGCAGAAGGTATATGATTGCCCTGCAAAACAGCAGATGGTAAAAAACAAAAAAAAAAAATACCAAAGAAAAATGCCTACTCTTCTTACTTCTCTTATATATTTATTTCAGTAGAGTCATAATAGATCAAATGCAATATATTCAGGCAGTTATAAAATATGATAGGCCACATTTCAGCAAGCTAAGGCAACATATTTATGATGTAAAGGCAACAGTGTAGCACAAAAAACAAAACCCCATTAGATATTAGGGACCACCCGTTATGTAACAAATTCAGGTGCAGTGATACCACCCAGACTCGATACTATGCAATGTAGTTTAAGTTTTAGAATGACTTCAGAAATAAAATAAAAAACACTAAGTGATTTCATGTGAAGTGGCTCAAGTATATTTTATTCTAAAAGAAAATTTAAAATTTCAAAAAATTTAAAAAAAACTGAACTTTAAACAACACCATGCCACCATGCCTGAAAAGTACAATATTAATTTTTTTTTTAATTTCTTAGGTTTCTTCTTGTTACACTCAAACCTACAAATGAACTAATTTTCAGTAAAATTTAAGCCCATGTTCAAAATACAAGTTGGCGCAAAATTAGTCACTCTATCGGAAAATTTATAATTTTTGCAAATGGCGTCGTACCTCAATCATATTTGAAACTTGCGCACTATACAGCTGAAGTATACAAACAGACAACAGCAATAGAGTGCGTAAAGGTCAAAATAAACATTTCCATTACTCGAAATCGTTTTTTATTTATATTAAAAAAGTTATTCAAAAACAAAATTGGACGACTAATTTTGTGTCACCTTGCACTTGGATCATTTCATATGGACTCTCTAAACTGTAAGAAATTGTGTTAAATATTTGTCGAACAGAAAAAAAATAGTATTGAATTTCCTTTTATTCAGAGTCTAAATCATAAAAGGAAAAAAAAAAATTATGGTAAAGTCCGAGTACTAAAACGCCGTACTTTAACTAGATATAAAAAAATAGTTGCATAGACTAAGTATAGCATTAAAAATAGTTATACAACACTTCGCTTTATACATTCGCTTCCACTATTTGATACGCTTAAGACGTCACACATCGGTTTCAAAATATCCAGCCTTACATAGGTGGAATTATCTAACAACATTTCCACCAATTACTTAAACGATGCCGTCAACTCCTTGACTCGTCACTCATTCGCTAAATATTAGCCAAGAATGTAATTCTATGGAATTTTACTTACAAAAAATAAACAAAAGAAAATATTTAAAAACTGGTTTCCGCGCAGCAAATTCTATTTAGCAAAAGTTGCGATGACTTGACGATTTGCACCGCCAGCAAGTAACTTGGCGGCGGCCAGGTGCATATTGTTTTGATTGCCTAGTACAACTACAACTGCTTGCACTTAAGCGACTGCAGCAAGGCGGTCACTGGGGAGAGTTGAAGTCGTTGCACAAGAGGTACACGGTAACTGAAGCAGTTTGTTGGTGGCGCGCTGATGAACCATTCCGCCTGCTCAGCGTTATCTCAATTAAAACACGCATAAAAAGAGGTGAAGCGGGAAAGGAAAAAAGCAACGTAGTGCGAATAGAACGCACTAAGCGATTCAGCTAATCATTTGTGGATAGTCGGAGAAGGTAGCAAGCAACCAACACCACCACCGATACTATCGGATGACTTGACTTAAGTCGGTGTCGGCAATTTGCCTGCTACGCGTCAGCTTTGGCTTTTCTGGTTAAACAACCTACTACAAATAAATATTTATTTTTTTGTCGTTTTGCTTGGCAGTGATACTTTTAAGGCGGAGATTAGCGGCAATTAGTCGCATGAAATTGCGCAACTCGATGCGCAATGCCACTTAGGTGAGCCGCCGTGCTGCTGAATGCCCCGCGTTCGCTTGTTGCATGGCTCAATTTAATGCAATGACATTAACTTCATTGTGGAAATTATAAAGAAAACAGTTTATGCGTTTGTAATGTGACAAGGGGGCGAAGGGAAACGCGTAATAAAAGCATATATATATACATTTGTTAGTAAATTTAAAAGGCACTTACCAAGTGGGCATTTGCACTCGTACATTAGGCCACTCGATATACGACATGTGCCTCCATTCTGACAAGGTGATGGCGAACATGGAATATATTTCGACTCGCAATTCTTGCCGGTGTAACCGCCAGGACACATGCATCTGTGGTAGAGAAGAAGAAGAAGAAGAAAAACCATTAGATGAGACGTGATGCTAAAAGTGGGAATGTTTTAGTAGAGCCAAACAAGTAATAAAATTTAATAAGATATAATTAAATAATTCTTAAAAGTAGGAATTATTTTATAGTTACAATAGGCAATAATCCACAGGGTGAACGATATAAAGTGTTACCTTTTTAAAACACTATAACTTTTTTGTGTGATATTAGTTTTTATTGATTTCAAAGACAAAATTGTTCAAAAATGATTAGAATTTTAACATATGTGTATTCACTTTAGCTCGATATGACCATCTTTTGCCTTGACTATAGCCTTCAAACGGTCAAAAAATGAGTTGCATGCTGCACGAATGTGATCTTGAGGTATTTTGGACCATTCTCGTATAATTGCTTTTTTCAGCGCATCCATACTGGCAAATTTTTTGCGTCTGGCGAATTCGAAAGCCATTGTGTGGACGAAATGAAGTGTGGAACATGATTTTTTAACCATTCTTGGTTCACACGAGCTTTATGAGGCGGTGCCGAGTCCTGTTGGAACGTCCATGGTCTACGACATGTGTTTGCGTGTCCACGGCTCTAAAGCAGCTTTTAAAACATTTTCCCGATAATAAGTCGCATTCACTTTGACACCAGGCTCGATAAAAACGATTGGAGAGCGGTCACAGCGGCCCAAACCATTACTTGCGAGGGGAAATTGCTTCGAGTGGCCATACGTAGGCTCAAATTCTCGTATGCGCGTTCGGTCAAGTAAACACGATCGTTTTGAGTGTTTATGAACTGCTCAATTGAAAAATTGTTTTTATCAGAAAACACAATGTTAGGAAATTCGCCACGTTCGTGCAAGCGCAACAACTCCTTTGCTCTTTCGCACCGAACTTTTTTTTGCTGGGGTGTAAGATCGTGTGCGTTTTGGAACTTGTAAGCCTTGACCTTGAGCTCATTTTTCAATATGCGTCGATTGCTGTCTTGCGATATTTTCAGTTCATTGGTAATTTTTCTTCCACTTCGACGCGGATTTCGTTCAAGTCGAGCCTTCACTTTCTGAACCATTTCTGGCGTTGTTGCGGTTTTTTTGGTCCACCTCCATAGCGTTTTGCACTGCTACCAGTATCATTGTAACGTTTTATAGTGCGATACACAAACATTTTATCCACTTTGAGGTGACTGAGCTCACGAACAATCGCTGGTTGTGATTTTCCAGCCAAATATAACGCTATCACACTATTACGTTTGAATTCCCTCACAGAAAAAAAAAAAAATCAACAGAACTTAGACGCAAATGCTTTTAATGGCTTATAAATAATATATTGAACTGTCATTAGAACAATTTTGACGTTGATGTCATGAGCTGTTTTACAGATACAAGCAGTGTGAAGTTGGTAACACTTCATATCGTACACCCTGTAACATAAAGACACACACGTGCTGTTGGTCTCAGCTGATTACTTTTCAAGAATGCCCTTAAATATTTTTCACTGAATTTTACTTTATCGGAAAGAGTAAATATCCGATCACGATTGTTTATCCTGCCTATTGAATTTTCCAAGAGCTTGTAGACGGTTTCTGGTTCTATCTCTCGAATGGCTTGGACAATACTTGCCGCAAGGATATACTCGTAGATCGTTTCGTTTATGCCGTGCCCGTAAAATCACCAAAGTCGATCGAGCTTATCTAAGAGCAATCTATAAAATGTTAAAATTGTTTACTAGAAAGAATATTTCGCAGGAAAAATAAATCAATGCCACTTTTTAAATGAATTCCAATATCCGTAAAAGGTCTTCTGTGAATTATATTTTTATTTAGACAGAATGCAAAAGAAAGTTAAATTGAAAAAAATTATTGCCACATAATTTTGGAAATTATTTTTTAACTTTTTTATAGCTGCGCTTACATAAGTTTTTTTTTTTTGTTTTTTTTTTTTAAATAAACCAAAATATTATAATAATTTACAAAAAATAACCAACATTGAACACATGCAAAATTTGGACAAGACACTCACGAATTTTACTGACCCTCATTGTGCCATTAACACTTTTCTATTAGCAGATATGTATGTAGGTATCTAATTGTTGTTTTTTGGAATTTAAGTAAATTCTGAAAATAAATATATTGCGCTTTATATAATTTTTCCAAACACACACCGATCGCCATCCAACTTTTGCTGCTTTGAATTCTAAGCTTGCTGAACGTTTTTAGGTCAACAGATTCAATTTCAAGGCAAAAATCTCTGAACGGCAATAATGACATAAGGATAGTATAAAATTACAAAAACCAAATAACGCAAAGTAAGTAAAGAAGTGTTTAAGCATGGACGCAACCGAACTTAATGTACCCAGCGCATGTTTTCAGTTTTATAATTTTGACATTTTTCGAAATATTTTTCAAAGCTGAAAGACTTTTACTTTATAAGAGCTTTAGAAGCATTGCATTTCCATTAGACGATTTCAAAATGTGATAGGCGCATCAAGCTTCGTAGGCGCAGCCATTTTGAGCGAGTCTTATTCACTAGTTACCGAAAATAATTTTTTGGCGATTTTGGAAAATACCGTTATATGCAGACCAAATCATTTTCAAAATTCTACACAAGTTATCTCTTAAACAGATAGAAAAACCGACAGATATAAAAAAATCGTCTCATCACTCTTGACATTTTGACGCACAAATTTCGAAACCTATGCCCTTTTGATAGATTTATGTTCCAAACAACCCTAGTACACTCCTGTGCACTGATGTAAAAACCGCCGAATGGTTAGGAACATAAAATTTTCGGTAAGCATATAAAAATTCATATGTATCTGTGTTTACGTTTTAGACATGCACAAAAACAAAAATGTATGTACAAAATAAGCCTGTTCAGTTCACTTTTGTTTTTCTTTTTTAGTTCGTGATTTTTTTGATTGATACGAAGTTTTTTATGTGAAACATATATACATACATACATACATATGTAACTGGTTGAGATTTTGTCATCCAACGCTTGGCTGGGCCATTATGCTGGCCGGATTTTTTATTCGCCTTTCAACAATTCTTTCCAATTTGCTTTTCAACTTCCTTTCGATATTTATCTTCAGGGCAGGCTTAAATTCTGGGAGCGATTTTTAAGGTACACTATTTTTGGTTCAGCCATACTTATGTTACATAAATATGTACATACATACATGAACAGGCTGACAAAATGTGGAGTTTGGGTATACAGAATAAATAGTAAATTCTTGCTGCATTGCCACTTGCGTGCCTAAAACTACAGGGTCACTGTTCTCGCATACGTTTTATAGGTCTGGGTTGTTTCGGACGCCCTTTTGGAAAAGTTTTCATGAAAAAATTGTACATAAACGCATGAGTATTATGGAATGGATTATCGTTTCCATGAGAGATATACGCGTATAGGTCTCTGACCAATCACTCACTGGAGCTCGCTTTTTATTTTTAGTATACCTATGAAATGAGAATGTTTTTTTCAATTTCAAACGTTTATTAACAAAAAAATATTACAAAGCGATACATTTTTCCCATCTGTCAGGCAATTTGTGGATGCCGCGCCAAAAAAATTGGCCGTCTTTGGCTGCAAACCAATCATCGAGCCATTTTTTGGCTACTTCGTGAGAATTGAAGCGCTGCTCGGAAAGTGCGTGGCCCATCGATGCAAACAACTGATAATCGGAAGGCGCCAAGTCTGGTGAGTAAGCCCCATGCACCAGCGGTTTCCAATCGTACGTCTCCACTAATTCCCGGGTCGCTCTTGTTCGATGTGGCGATGCATTGTCATAAAGAAAAAATTACTATGTGATGCCGATCGGCTTATTCTGGGCGTTTTCAGTGTATAGCGCTGTTCAAATAGGCCAATTGTCGTTGGTAGCGTGCATCGTCAACTGTTTTACCTGGTTTTAATAGCTCGTACCAAATCATACCACGCTTATCCCAGAAAACACACAGCATTGCCTTGCGGCCGAAGCGATTTGGTTTGGATGTTGTTTTTGCCTGGTGGCCGGGCGGACCATACTATCGTTTACGCTTGGGATTGGAGAAATACACCCATTTTTCATCACCCGTAACGATTCGATGCAAAAAATACTTCCTTTTGAACCGGGAGAGCAGCATTTCACAAGTGGTTTCACGATGTCCGCAAATCGTAGTTTGAAGGCACGAAATTCGACATTTTTAAGAGCGACAAAAATTCATTATTGTATGAAACGAAACAAACAATGAACTGAATATTGTTAACAGATGACAGACGAAAAAAAACAAGGCATTTGGGAAGGTTTAAAAATACTCCTAGCGACATCTATGGACTAATAGTGTTTATTTGTGTTATTGTCCAGCACAGTAATTTTGTTGGTGTTTATTGCGTCATTGGAAATTTAGAGCAAGTAACTTTAAATGTATGCCTTACATTGTGTTCTTTTTTGTTTTTAGGGCTTACTCAGTGTTGAGAATATATTTTAAACTCGTGCATATATGTATATGTATGTATGCATGCATGTGCAAATATCTGAAATTCACGAAAAGTTTATATTTTTAGTATTTTTGAATCAGTTATTGTATTGCCCCGAATGCGTTCGAGGATCTGTAGGCAGAATGACAAACACCAAGTCCATCTAAGGTAAATGCTACCCTTCTACTAACGATCACCACCGTTTAATGTTTGCGCTTAGAAAAATGCTCTAAATTTAAAACTATGAATCCAAATTGAATCCAAAAATGGATGATCTTCGTTCTTGAGTCATTTCTTCGACATACCCACGCTTTAACGCTTCTAGCGCAAATCCCAGGCATCCAAGAATTCTGCTCCAGTTCCGCATTCTAATTGCGTATTTGTCAAATCCACTGACAAGTGCACTGAGACTGGCGGAAATTGTAGCTGCAGCCAGGCTAATTCCGGCGAACACATAAACACCATTCAGTCAGAACAAAACAGAAACAGACGAGCAGGAAAATAGTCTAACAGCATCAGCAACAAAATGTGGCAAATAGTAGGTTTACAAAGCAGTTAAAAGTGGTTGACAGATGGACAGGTAGTCAGTCAGTCAGTTAGCCAGTCAACCAAAACCAACCAGTCAGGTAGCAAGCATGCAGTGTAGTGTCGGAAGAGAGATTTGCTTCAACTAGTAACAGGTCATTGAGGCCTGATCACGATTGTGGCGGCCACTGTGATACGATACCAGTGTAGCCCCTACTTTTTATATCTATACTAAATGTATCTATATACCTATGTATGCATGCATATACATGCATGACATATCCACATTTACCAATGGTGCTGCTGTAATTTTAATGGGCACTCAGCATCCAATGACTGACTGACTGGCTAAATGACTGCCGTCCGACTGACGCGTTTGAGTAGCAAAGTGCAACATGCAGTGGCAACTGCACACCGTCAGTTAGCTACAAAAGAGGCACAGCTGTTGCAGTAAAATATCACAGCATTTAAGTTTTTTATTTGCTCCTGTTTCAACTTTTTATTTTCGTAAATGACAGTAGCCAGATTAGCTTACCCGCAGCAGCAGCAGCAGCAGCATCATCAGCACATCATTGCCACCGACATTGGCATTGCCAGTTGAGAAGTGGTTGGTCTGCCGCTTCACTTGCTAGCACTGTAATTTGCACGCTCGCCCATTCAGAGGCAATCACATTCTTATGCACACATACAAACACACACTCTCAACTGTGCGAGATGTTGTTTAAATATAGTTGATATGTTGTTTTTAAAGATGCTCCTAATGTAATGAGGTGTTTTTGTTTTTGCAGCTCAATTTTAATGGAGTTCAGTAGCTGCTCACATGCATACGTAGGTATATAGTAATGGCGATTAGTGATGAAGTTTGGCGTTGCACGCAATAAATCCGTTGCATCTGTTGCGTTTTTAAAACTATACTGATTTTTTAGTTGTATTGTGGTATTTTTATTCTTCTATTTTTACTTATTTAAATTGCAAACGGAAGTGACCCAGTAATTTGCGCGACATTCGAAGAGTATCTGTTGTGAGCGTTTGTGTATTTTATATTTATTTTAGTGTGCGGCGTATGCTCTTTGAATGAAAACTTGTTATATGCACCACCCAAAGGGCGTATTCATTCAGGACTCCGCTTAGCACATTCGAGTTTATGAACTTTTTTGCAATACTTGTGTTTGGGCCTCCGAATCGAAATAACTTTTAAGTTTCATGTTATTCAGCCTATTGAGAAACACCGTCTTTTATGATTCCCAACCTCGCAATATATTTCATATTAGTTGACTTTCGAGGTAGACATGGAATGATGAGTTGTCATACGCAAGTGGCTGCCTGAGCGGGGATTTAAAAATTTCGATCTTCATAAGAAGGTCGATTAGTCCCCGTGGGCGATACCGAAATTAAAACTCGTAACTAATTCCATTCAAATACGATAGAATACAGAACTTACGTAGCAGTAAGTAAATGCTTCATTATTATTATCTATGATTCCGGGTTTCTCGCCTACCTCAACCGAAATCTGTAAAAAAAATCTAAAATCGATAACATTTGAAGACAAAAATTGTTAACTAGTTACACTAGTTTTTTTTTAATTTCCCAATTGTTTTTATTTCGTTTTATATAATTTAATTTAATTTCAATTTATTTTATTTCGTTTTATTTAATTTAATTTTGTTTCATTATACTGCTAATAATTTCATTTATTATTATTTTTTTTTCATATTATTTTTTTCATTTGATTTTTAACTTATTTGACTTTAGATTTTATTTTGTTATATTTTATTTCATGCAATGTTTTTATTATAATACGCCGTTTTTATCTAACTTTGTTTTATTACATTTAATTGAAATAAATTTTGTTTAATATTATAATATCAGGTCAGTCCATAAGTTCGTGCGTTTTTTAAAGGTGGTTTTAAAATGAATAAAAAAATGTTTAAAGTATTTATTAATCAATAATATATTTTCCTTCATTATTTACAATGTCTTCCCAACGTATAGGCAAATTTTTAATTCGCTGCTCAAACAATTTTTTGCCCTTGGAGCCAAAATACGCTTCGCTTTCCCTTTTTATAGCTTCTTTTGAGGAGTAGTTCTTGTTACTCATATGGACTTGAAGTCCACGGAAAAGGTGATAATCACAAGGTGCAATAACCTGAGAGTATGGTGGATGCGCACTAGCTCTTATCCAAACTCGTTCAGCTTACCTAATGTTTGCCTTGCGGTATGAGGTCTTGCGTTGTGATGGTGAAACAAAACTTTGCGTCTATTCACTAAAGACGGTCGATTTTTGTTAAGTACCTCATTCAGGTTTGATAGTTGATGGGAATAATAATCAGCAGTTATCGTCTGGTTTGGTTCCAGAAGGTCATAATAAACAATACCGGCCATATCCCACCAAATAGACAGGAGAATCTTCTTGGGGTGAAGGCCATCATCTAGGGGTCGGTTCGGGTGTTTCATCTTTATCTAACCATTGGCGTTTGCGAATAGGATTATTGTAAAGGACCCATTTTTCATCACCAGTAACGATACGGTTCAAACAACTTTCATTTTAATTTTTAAGCCGTTGCAGCAGCTGAGAACACACATTCACTCTCTGCTGAAGTTTGGCGACGGAAAGTCTATGTGGAACCCATTTTCCCAGCTTTGAAACATTTCCAACTGAACCAGGTGCCTGTGAACTGTTCCATGCGATGAATCTAACCTCTGAGCTATCATATCGACTGCCAAATTTGGCTCAGCTTCAACGAGTTCGAGCAAGGCGTCGGAGTTAAAGACTTCAGGACGACGAGCGCGCGGGACATCCTCCACGTCGCAGTCACCACTTCGGAATTTTGAAAACCACTTTTGCGCAGTCCTTACACTCACGGTATCCTCTCCGTGAAGAGTGTTTATTTCTGCAGCAGCAGTTGTTGCATTTTTACCACTTTTATAAAAAAAATACAAAATGTGCCTCTTATACGCTTTCGAAGATTCCATTTTTTTACGTGATATCGTCTTATAATTCGATTTAGCCGGCTGCACGCACCAAAAAATGTGTAGTTATCTTGCTCAGTCGTCGTTTTATCTTGCCCATTCGTCGTTATCTTGCTCATGCGTCGTTACCTTGTTTGAACTGGCTCTCTCCTACTTGAGTGAGCATATACATATACATATGTATGTATATGCGCATTTGTTTATAAATTCTCATATTTGTATTTGCATATGCCTTCTTTCTGTGTGCATGGTAATGAACCATTTCTCTGTTAAGAATAGGACGATAATAGGAAAAGTAGGAAATGAAAGGGGGTGTTTCGAGTGTAGTGTGTCTTTCATGAATTTGATAAATGTTTCGTCATTTTTCATGTTTGTGTAAATGTAACTTGACCTATTCCATTGCGATTCCATTTACCTCCTTCTCTATATTCATACAAAATAGCTATCAAACAAATAAAATTCAAATTTTGTTTTGAAAATTGCAACCATTCCATCAATATTTTCTTATGACGTTGTCACGTTAAACTATCGTCATAAACCGACTTTACAGACAACCTCTTTTTTGTAACAACACGTGCTTCTATCCGCGATTAAAACCACTTGTTGAATGCACAATATATCAAAGAAAATATGAATAGTTCCGTTATATTCCGCCACTCATTTTTTGTATGTACAAATCGTACACAAGTGAAATTATGGGTAAAATATCCACAACTTATGGACTGACCTGATATTTAATTAAATTAAATTTCTTCTATTTTATTTCACCATATTCTCCTATTTTATTATATTATATATATTTTTTTATTTTATTAAATGTATTGCTGTTTTATTATATTTAAGTCAAATTATTTTTTTTATTATATTTTATTTTATTTTAAAATAACATCATTTTTATAATATATATGTATATCTATATATATATATAATATAAATATAATATAAATAATAATTTTCACAATTTATTTTAATTTCATTTCAAGTTATTTTTTTTTCATCAAATCTTATTATCTTATATTATATTTTGTTATTTTATTAATCATCGATTTTTTATTCTGTTATGTTTGATTTAAATTAATTTTTGTATTAACTTTTATTTTATTTTACCTTATTTCATTTAATTTGATTTTTTTATTTTTTTTTAATTTATTTTATTTTATTTCATTATACTTTATGTTACATTACATTAATTTTCTTTTTTTATCATATATAATCATACATTTTTTAGTTTATTAGATATTAATTTCTTCACAGAATTTCAATTACAGCGACATGCATGAACACATAAAAAAAACATTGCACCATACATTCATCAGCCTGGTACTAACATGTGAGCATACAAAAATCATTTCCAAAGAAATTCATAACACCAAATACGAGGCAAGACATAATCAAATTTGAGCGCCTAAGGCTATGCCATACAAAAATACTAACTCATTGTCCCAATCAATCCGTTCGTATTACCTCTACTATAAAACAAATTTTAATTCAATGTGAACACTTCGGTTATCTAAGAAAACTAATATTCAAAAATTTCCAACGCCCCGCCTCGTCGCTGCAGTAGATACGTAAAACGTTACAAAAATGCGAACAAAACGAACAAAATTATATCATCTCATTTAGAATAAAACTTTAAGAAGATTTAAGAACACACACATGTGAATATATAATATGTACATATGGTATGTATAAGTACACATACATAAATTTTACCATATAGGTATACACTCATAAATACATACACTTGTAAGCATTTATTTTCTATCCTCTATGTAATAATAAGAGCGAAGGCCTGCGATGCTATCGCTCTAAATTCAACTACATAGGAAGTTTTAATTATAACCTAAGTTTTTAATAAATAAATAAAATAGTTTTATTAGATATAATTTAATTTTTTTTATATTTTATTTTACTTTATTTCATACCATTTAATTTAATTTAATTTTATCTTAGTTAATTTTTATGTTTTCTTTTAATTCCCTGCCTTTTTCGTACCTACTCGTAATTCATAAAAGGCAACTAGCAGTTTACAAAATATTTACAGCACTCCAAAGACAGCAACAGCAACAGCAACAACAACAACTCAACCAAAAAACTAATAAACAAGCTACGCCAGTAATTAAGACAACTAACTAAATTATCAATTAAACCTTATATTAGAGTTAATTAAATAAATGCTCAAATTTTAAAAGAGAAAAAAAGAATCGAATAAGCACAAGAAACTAACTGTTAGTCGCACAAGTACAATAAACCGTCTGTCTGTCTGTTGCAATCAAAGCTACTTGCGAGCCCATTTGTTGTTTTTGTTATGTTGTTTTTTCTTGTGGCTTGTTTGCTGGTCAATTAAAAAAGCCCTAAAAGACCTGTTCACTGCTCGGTTGGCTAACCAATTGTCCGTCCGATTGACTGTTGCTCTGTCTGCAAGTCAGTCTGTTTGTCGGGTTAACGACGTGCACTGACTACTGACGATTTGCCGCGGCTGCCGCAGTAAAGCCATGTTTGTATGTGTGTGTGTATGTAGTTTCTAATAAGCAGTACCAGCAATGACAACAACTACAATTAACTGTGTTTTTTTCTACTTTTCCTCGTGGAAGGTTGCCTATAAATGGGTATAGAAAAGCAAAAAGAGAACGACACAACAACAAACTTTGGTAAGTGCAACAAAATAAATGGTCCTGAGAAAAAACGCTTAAATAACAAATTTGTCTTTATTTCACCAAACGATCGAGTGAGCAAAAAGCAAAAGAAAAAGATTTAAAAAAAAATTCGCTCAGCGTAAGGAAAAGTAAGCAGAAAATTATATATGGATGTGTGTATGAGAGGGTATGAGTGTATGTGTGTATGGTTGTGTGCTGCCGCAACAACAGTAGTAGCAATGTTGCTGCAGTTAGTAAACAACACAGACAGTGGTGCTGAGTGATGTTACACACTTTCGAGAAAAAAAAAAAAAACAAACCTATGCAGTAGTATGGAGGAAAAGTCAAAGAGTGAGAAATTGCAAGGCAAAGGAAACAACAATTCACACAAAGCGACACTTGTAAACGAAAAATATAAAACTATCGGCAACAAACGGCAGTAAGTTGAGAGCAAACTGAGGTAGTGGTAGCAACAGCAAGAGCAACTATGTACATCAATACAACAATCACCTCCGCAGTAACGGCTAAGATTGTGCCGAAAATGGCTTAACAATTAATTTGCAATTGTCATCGACGGACAACGACAACATCAAATATAAAAACATACAGAATAATTAATTGATAAACAGCGAAGATTGCATTGGATCGCAAGAAAAAAGGTAAAAAGAAAAATTTGTTAAAGAAATATGAAAATGCAAAAAAAAAAAAATTAAATGTACAAATTATACATACATATGTACATGCATACGAGCATATGTCATTGCATATTTTTGGCTATCAAGCAATGGACAAAATTAATTTACGGTATGTAAGTACATATATGCAGTCTGTGTCGTAAGAAAGTGCCACATATTCGCAAGTTTTGAATACTTATTTAAAATAGTTTTTTATAAAAATATAATTCATACTACAACAAAAACCCTATAAAATCAAAGTTTCGAGCTTTGTTCAAAATTTGTAAAAATTCGGCAAATTTTCATCAAAATTTCAAACTTTTTACTCAGAATTTTGAGGACATTTTCGGGTACACAGTTTTATAGATCATTAAATTTTTGGTATAATAAAGAGCAAGTTTCAAGTGGTTCAAAACTCAAGTTGATTTTTCAAAATTTTTTTTGCTGACGGTGTTGGATGTTTTCTTCCATTTAAAAAAACATGTGGAGTTGGCGGAAACTGCACAAGATAACATCCAAAGCAAATTCTCAAAAATTAGTGTCACTTTTGATCTACTTTAAGCCTGAACTTTATTATACCGAAATTCAATTATCTATCTATAAAAGTGCATACCCAAAATGTTTCTAAAAGTTCTGAGTAAAAGTTTGAAATTTTGATGAATGCAATTTTAAATATTTTGAATAATAAAAAAACTCACATAACTTCTCTATTTATCGATTCCGCAATTCTCTATCTCAGTAGTATTCTTTTGCCAGGCGCTTTTAAACTATTAAGAATCAAGTCACTAGAAGATTACATCCTTTTGACGAGCAGATATTTGATCTACTAGTTCAGATTTTCCCTGCCGGGTAATCTCATTTGCTATGGCATATTTCTTATGCTTTTATTGTGTGTGTGTGTGTGTGTGTTTTAATTTCATAGAAATTAAAAGAAATTGATTTAATTAATTTCATCGCCCGCAAATATGGCATTTGAGCTCTCAAGCCGTTCCCACCATTGAATTGCATCGATTGAAGGAATTAGATTTAATTGTTTGTGTATGAAGAGTGGTATCTCGGAGCATAAAGTACAGACAAATTAGCAGAAAATTGTAGAAATAACGGTCGCCAATTACCTGTGTTGAATAAAATTAAGTCTTTGCAAGAAAGCCCCATCTACTGATGGTTATGATGGGTTGGGAAGGACAAACATATGGTATTATACATACATACATATTTAAGTACATAAATGCATACACATATACAAGAATCATACGCATAAAAGAGGGATGAATGTATGCATTGTTACTTTTTTTAAATATTAAAAATTGTATCTAGCTTTATTCTCCAGCTTTTGTTTTCTGCTTGTGAAGATTTCATATCGACATCCGCCAATTTATAAAAATTGCAAATTGTTTTGAGTCTTTACGATATGTAAATATGTATTTATATAGGGTAGCCAAATAAAATATTTATTTCGTCACCGATTATTTACATTACTAATAAAAAGAATACGAGAGTTGCTGTTTATATTTCTGCCCTTGAGTTTGGTTCAAACGAATGCAAAAGTGTACTGATCAGTACGGACACTATTTTGGAAAACAATAAGACCGTTATTAACGGCCAATGTCCATTTCTCCATTGTCGGGTGAGATATATAAATAGAAGCCCTCATAGGCGGTGCACTATCAAACAGATGTTATAGAAGTTAGAAAATCAAAACATGGATGGGCTAAGAAATCGCCGCCAACTTCTTAAATTTAAATTTAAATAAGGTTAACTAACGATCATAATAAAAATGTTGGAAATTTTGTAACTTTAAAATATGCGCATACATCCCACATCTACACAGACACTATTTATAATTATTAACAATGATTTTGATATTTTTATTTATTTGCAGCTAAACGCGAAATGCCAGCGAAGCCGATACTATTTCAGTTCGTTAGCAAGAGCGACATCTTTATTTGAGATAGGCTAGTATTGACATCGCAGCCGTGAAATTTCGGCAGCAACATGCAGTTGGCTTACCGTTAAATGTTGCTAACAACATTAATTGTCGCATAAGATGAGAAACGTTAAATTTATGAGCATATCCCCAGGAAAAATTGGCAAATTTTGATAAGAAATGTGGTTTTAAAATGACAAAAAAAAAATATACATAAAGAAGATTTACTTCCACTCCTTGCGAAAACGTCAGTTTTCGACGAACTGCCAGTTTTCGCTCAATTTTAAATGACATTTTAAAGAGGTGTGAAAAATAGTTGCTGGCATGTTGCGCAGTGTTTCAACGGCGTGAACTGAGTACTACTTTGCTGTGGGATGCATACGAAATTTCACGCATATTTCACGGCAATGCAATATGTATGGATTCTGAAAGCCATTTCACGTGAAACGCGAAGTTAGTACTATGCTTTATGTATTTACACATTTTGTGATTACTTTCATCCAGTTAAGTAAACGTTTCATTCTTTCCTTTTTACGTATAGGACTTAGTTAAAATATCTTGCTTTTATATCTGCATCTGTGAAGCAAAGGTTCTGACAGCCAATGTTTCTTATATCGCACGCAAAGTGTGTGTACACGATGGGCAAAAATTCGAACATTTGAAGCGACTACTATTTCCTGTAGGAACGCGGCCTAATGAAACTTGTCTAATATCAGAAAATAGAGTTGGCAGCATTGATATTCGTGAGCTATACCAGTTTTGAGAGGCATGACCATACTCGCTAGTGGGAAATCTTGCTCTATAA
>JAYXIM010030993.1:0-11208 GCA_037575425.1 Anastrepha fraterculus | reverse complement strand
GTCTCTTGAGTTTTGGGAATAGCCAGAAGTCACACGGAGCCAAATCAGGCGAATACGGTGGTTGCGGAACGATATGCGTGGAATTTTTGGCGAAATGGTCACGAAGAACGAGTGCAGTGTGAGACGGTGCATTATCGTAATGCAAAAACCAATAGTTGTTGGCCCATAATTCTGGCTTTTTAGTCGAATTGCTTCACGTAAACGACGCATAACGCTCAAATAATATTCCTTATTAACAGTTTGGCCAGGTGGAAGGAATTTATAGTGCACCACACTACGAAAATCGGAAAAACTGTCATCATGACCTTTATTTTTGAACGACTTTGACGTGCTCTTTTCGGTCTGGCCTCGCCTTTAGCACGATATTCGCTTGGTTGGTCGGTTGTTTCAGGATCGTAAGCATCCAAGTCTCATCTCCCTTAATGATGCATTTGAGCTTGTCCTCATAGTCTAAAAGCATTGTTTCACACACATGAACGCGACGACTTTTTTCCAAGAAATTGAGAGTTTTCGGTACCAAACGAGATTTGACTTTTCGTAGGCCCAAATGGTCTTTCAAAATGGTTTTCACAGATCCTTCTGATATTCCGATCATATCAGTAAGGTCTTTAACAGTCAACCGACGATTTTTGAGCACTAACTCCTTCACTTTATTGACGTGTTGGTCATCTGTTGACGTCGATGGTCGTCCGGAGCGCTGCAAGTCATCAACACGTTCTCGGCCCTCTTTGAAGTCTTTGTACCACTTATAAACATTTTTCTGCGACATGGTCGAATCACCAAATGCCTTCTGCAACATGCTAAACGTTTCCGCAGCCGAAATTTCATTCCGCAAACAAAATTTGATGGCACTTCTCTGCTCAATCAAATCAGACATTGTAAAAATCGAAAAATGCACTCTTGGTCGTTTGGTAAACGCAAGCGTAAATATATTACGATAATGATTATGATAATGACATTCACATGAAAGTTGGCTCAAATATTATTAACAGTGCTGCCAACTCATGAAAAAAATAACTCGAGCGAAATTTTAATCCCGCAAAGTTTGACAAATAAATTCACCTTACTTTTTGCCCACAGATATGTTGATCCATATACCTAATCTAAAGCTCTCTCGTGCGTTCGAAGCTAGAATATTATGAATTTCACATTAATAGGCCAGAAAGTCTCTCACCGCTATGCTTTGCGTTCTTTGCACTCCACGGATCCTATAAATCCAATGAAGGTCAGTGCTTGTTAAACATAAAACCACTAAACAGTAGAAGAATTATTCTCTCCCTCACTTTCATTACCGTTGTTTCATATGTAGGTGGAGCGATTGAAGGCGACTTTCTCGTTACTCGAGAAAATTGATTTCAATATTCCTCAGCGAAGCTTACGAAATCATATTTACTCATAATTTTTAGTTGATCAACTTGTAAAAAAAATAAATCGTAATTACTAATTCAAATGAAAGAAAATTCCATTATGAGAATGTAAAGCGGAAAGAGTCCCAAATCGAACGGAAAGTGTAAAGTTAGGACTAATTAAATTGAAGTTTCTTAATTGTGTGGAAAAACATATTTTCAACTGAAAGATTGAATGTGCCAAAAACTTATAGTGACCGCTATTATTTAGTATGTCACAACTCTTACATATTCTGTCCGATTTAGGCAGAATTAAGTTGTACATCTTCGTTGGTAATGAAATAGTCTTTCATTTAAAATTTTTTAATTCCTTTTTTGCAAAGTTTATCAACTAAAAATAATGAACAAATATGAATAATTTTTCGAAAATTGAAATTCGGTTAGTTGTATTCGCTTTTCTTCTTGGTAACAACTTCAAAAAGCCTTAGAAATTGTCTGTATATATCTTGAAAACGCTTTATGCGAAAAATACCTAAATGAAACTCATGTTCATGTTCAGTGATCCAATATTAGTCTAAACAACTCTTTATTAACGAAGTACCGCTTTTTAGGAAAGAAGATGTCGCAAATATTCTTTCCGATTGGGAATATTCGAAAAAAAAAATGCTTGACTAGGGAACGTATTTTTCTCTGGCTGCTGGGTAAGGGTACCGACAAAAAGATAAGTAGAATAGGAAAGAAATATTTATAGTGAAATACAATTAAACTAAAATAATTTTGCAATTTGATTTGCTGAGCTATAAATATTTATTGCGCATATAAATGTGAAATCAAGCAAGCATTTCGCAAGAGTGTGAAAATGCGTGGAGCTACGGTAAGAAAGTTTTGCGCATGCGCATCATCGCCATCACCTATTTGCCATATTTGTACAACGGTAAGTACGATACATATGTATATACATATTTATACCGCATTATTTCACTTACCTCTTCCTAATGCTTCCAATGCTCTCGTGTTATAAATTGCGTATAATTAACTATCTAATAGCACTCGCAGCTGTTTCTCCAAACGAAGAAACGCATAGAGAAATACTCATCAAAGCCATTTGGCGGCACCACTTGACTTGCCTACAGGCTATTAAATAGCCATTGACCACAGGCAGTAGATCACGCTTAAAGCACTTTGGCTCGCCAGCTCACTACTTAAATTATTCTTGACGTGTTCCATTCTATACTTATTTCTAGCCTAAATATTTATCCCAACCACTGTCAGCTTTTCGTACGCGTCTCTCACTCGAAGCTGGACGACTATGTCGAAAAAATCAATTTAGTAAAGGTAGAAAACTCACAACCACCACCGCCGCGTGAATCAGATGATTAATTCCTATGTACGCGCTCACAGCTTCTCCCGCTCCTCCCTTCGGTGGTATGTATGTATGTAAGTTGTAAGTGGTGCGCGTAAATTTCAAAAAATTATAGTGTAAAATTGTAACTTTGCCCATGCAGGCGAGTAAGCGCAATGTGCGTGCGTGAGAAACTCCATTTGTTGCGGTTTCATTTTTCATTCAACTCGTTGGTTAGGTGTTGGTGGTGATGCCGCCGCAATATATACTTATACTTATATATATAAATATATAAATGTATGTACATATACAGTTTTGCTCTCATCTTCCATAAGTAACTATTTAAAAAAATGATTTCTTGTGGTTTTGTTTGTCTAGAAATTAGATGCTCTCCATCAACAAACGACGTAGGACACCATCTGCTTTATTACGGTACGTACGAGCATACTGTCTACGGTGCTCCAGTTCATTGGTTTTGCATTGCAACAACAGCGCGTTAGTAACAGCAATTGCATGGCTGTTGGAGATTTTCATAAACACCATGTCTACATGTGCGCGTGTATGGAGCGCGGTCTCCATCATCGTGCAGTATCAAACATCTATGTACATTTTAGTTGCGCTTGTCGTTGGCTGCTGTAATCTGCGCATGCGTAAAAATTTGGGGCATTGAAAATTTGAAATTATCTACGCGTGCAGGAAAATTACCATTGGACTTTATTTCGTTGGTTCAAAAAAAAGTTACATTTCCGCTTAGGAATTATATTGATAGAAAGGAAAGAAGAGCGACTTACACACAAACATATCCGCCGTCACAATTTAGTCACTTCATCTTTTTACAATATTTGCAATATTTTTCAGCCTTTTTTGTTAATTTTTATAAATATAAAAACCATATAAATCAAATTTTTCTAGCTTTGTACAAGATTTATAAGAATTAAAAAAAACTATAATCAAACAAATGTATAATTTTTTCAGAGTTTTCGAGAGTTTTCGGAGTATGCAGTTTTCTAGCCCATTAATTTTTAGAACAAAAAAAAAATACCAATCTAACGCTTAGACGCGATAGAAGTGAAACCTTCCGTAAAACAAACTGAAAGCGAATGAGACGAAAGCAGCATTAGGAGCGGGATAATTATAGGTTCATTATAATATTGCTATAAAGTTCATATTTTATTTTCTTCATTTTATTATTATTCATCCTCAATGTTTTCAATTTTTTAGTTTTATGTTCCTTTTGTTTTGTTTTTTTTTCTGTCGATATTCACGACACTTTTCTGCATTATTTTTCGGCATAATTGCGATAAATATTTAAAAATGAAAATATTTACGAATATAAAAATACGGACGCAATACAGCACACGCGGTTGCTATTATGAGCGTCGTAACGCGTATATTACACAGACGTACTAACATACACACAAACATTCGTAGGACGCTTGGTCTAAGCAAGTATGTATTAGGTAGTGTAGTATAGGTATACATAATGCCTTCTCGCTCACCGTGGCTCCGTAATACGCAGGCGCGCACACATACGTACTAGCATACATACAAACATACACACGTATGACGCTTGAACTAAAAACCAAAGCAAGTAATAGGCAGTGTAGTATACATACTACAATACTCACTATACTAGCGTGGCTCAGCAATACGCAGCCACACACATATACGTATATCAACATATAACGCTGCGTAGCCAAGAGTGTCGCTTTTTCGTTCCATCGAGTCTCTAATCACTCCCAACGATTCTAAAGAAGTTTTCACTTCAAAAAGTGTAAGTTTGGTGTCACTCGAAACTTGCGTTGAGTTTTGACAATTTTTTTTTGCATACGATATCGGGCCTTTCTTTCCATATAAAAGGCTTCTGTGTCAGTCAGAAGTAATTAATCAATTTGAAAAACAAATACAAAAAAAGCAAAACATAAAACGCAAAAAAAAAAAAATTCGGTCAAAAGGTTCCACCTCGGTTTCGTGAACTCTGTTTAAAGGTTATGTTGAATTATTTTTGATTTCTAGCAAGAAAACTTTAATATCTTTATATCAAACGGAAAGTATCTAATAAATAAACTTATTTGCCCTTTATTACTTACTCTTGTATACAAAATTGAGAGCAGTTAAGGTTATGTTTGTTTTCGAAAAAAGCTTTGAAATCTCTGGTGGCTTTTCTAAAAGACGAATTTCAGCAATCAACTCAGTTGTAGATTCACACTTGTGCGGGGATTTTTAAGATTATTGTGAATAAAGCCTCTACAGATTTACTCCCACCTAAGCCGTTCAGGCGGTTAGAGCTGTAAAATTTTTAAAAATTTTCGACTCCAAAGAGATTTTTTTATTTGAGTGTGTATTAGCCGTTGTTTCTCGACAAGTAATGCTAAATCTTTGAGTGTAGTTTTGCCATGATAAAGGTCCTCATTAACGTAGGCCACTGCATTTGTGGAATAAAATTAAGACCCACACCACAAATTGTAGCTTCACGGTCAAACACCTAACAAAAGATGCGAAGATGCACTAAGAAAATAGTTCTTCTTCAAAATGGTGGCAAATTTTTATTGTTTCGAATAGAGGAAATAATTGATATGCGCCACAGTGTGCTAGAGCTGAAGAATTAGTATCATTTTCGAAAATAGATAATCTAAAGTCTGAAATCTTTATTTGATCTCCAAGATATCCGCTGTTGGACTTGCAGTATACTTACGGAATCGAGCATTGAAAATCCTTAAATAAAGATTTTTCACAAAACTAAATTTGCTTAGAAGGTCAATAGCTGAACTTTGCTGTACTAAAAAATAACTCATGATGTTACCTAACCCCAAATACATTTAAAAATCAGAGTGTTTGCACTTTAAGCTAGAACATTTCAAAAACTTAATGAGCTGGGACTATTCCGGGTTCAGATTCCGATTCAGCAATTTAAAAATGCTCGGAAAACTATAGGCTGATCCTTTATCAAAATTTTTGTCAGCATGTTTAATAGAGCCATTCGGTAGAAATTAAAACAAAAAAAAAACAAAAAAAAAACTACGCTTTTTTCAGATTTTAATGCACCTTCTTTGCACGGATCGATACCACATTGGGTGTGATTCTGAGCAGCATCATTTCTTGCAGTGGCAAAGCAAAACCTAAAAAAAAAATTTTGCTAGAGTAGCTTAGAACATACGAGGATAACATGCTAATATCCAAAGATTCAAATGACAAAAAGAATTCCAAGGGTTGTGGTTTTGCGACTACACCTCGACATTGTGCTGCGGCTGGCTTGGGTTGAAGCCGGTCACATTAAATTACAAATGCGGTGGACAGCAAAAAATATACATCTAGCGCTAGACGTATGGTCAGCCGCCACTGCGTAATACCACAATTTGCAACTTTTGCTGCTTCTTTTTCGCTACTGAAATTGCTGCGAATCCAGTAGGCTGGCGGGCCGCCCGACCTGTTGCACTTCACAACGCCAGGAGCATAACTCATCTGCTGCCAGCAGTCGACAGTCAGCAGCCACAACAATCACGTCCCCAGACGCAGGCTCTCTAAATATGTGCATACGTACATATGTATGCATGTGTGTGTTTGCATGGATGTATGTGGATGCCTTGTTGATAGACTAACTGCCTCGTCGATTGGCAAACGCGCGCGTGTTTGGCTCTACGCATGCGCTGAATTAATGCAGCTGGGCTGGCAACATGGCAGACATGGCCAACGAGAGTAGTGAAGTGAAGTTGGTATACATGTGCGCATGAATGTATGTGGCGCAGCTTGAATCACGAGCAATTGTTGCTGTGCTAGTGCACTGTCGGGCAATTGCTATTGAGCTCCGACTACTGTTGCTTTCCTCAAAATGCCCGCAACTGCATTGACAGTAGAGTGATTTGATTTGTAAGCGACCAACGTGAGAACTAATAAATGTATTTTTGATTTGTTGACTTCTCACCGCAAAGGAAGATAGATAGAGTAAAAAAAGAAAAGCTTGCAACAAATAGGCTGAGACTAGTTTCAATACTCCCTCCCGGTGTACGGACAACCGGAGGAGTTGGTGTTGTTGCTTATGTACTGTGCCACATTTACGTATCTACATTCATATTAGGTTTTTGCTGCATATATTTTGTTTGCAACTTGACAAGGAGTACTCACGCCAGCCACCAACCAAGAAACGCACGATACCTACAGACAGATGTGGTAACAAAAAAGCAAAATCGCACACGCCAGCTTTCAATGGCGGCACATCACCACTTTAGCGACCGATCGCACCAAGATTAGTGATTTAGGCAATTGTGCGCTGAAAACTGCATTAGGCGAGCAGATTGGGAAATTAACAATAAATTTTATGTATTGAATATATCTCTGCAAACATACACATGTACATATATCAGTTTCTATCGACCGGCAAGCGATCGCGCTGCCAAAGATCAACTAAACCGGTGGCAGTGGTGTGCGCAGTTGCGCAGATTTAGGCCGCCCGGCCGGCAGGCAGTCAATCAGCGTTTAGTCTGCTAGCGCGATTGTGGCACAGTTGCATTTTATGTGCAGAGTGCGATTTGAAATACTAGCGCAATGAGCTCAAACGGCTGCATATGCAGATTTATGAGTTCACATATGAGTGGCACAAATGGCCCGAATTAAATTGAAATAAAAACTCACAAATAATAAATTGTGCACAATAAATGACCCGAGCGTCTAGATTAGTTGCGATGCATGCCAAGCGAAGATGAATAGCTGCATACTTCTTGAGCAGAGCTTTTGCTTGGCTCACATGCGCCGCAAATTTACTGCACACCAACATTTGGCGAATGATTTGTTTATGGAAATTGAAAGTGTATACGAAATACAATTTATTGATTTTTCGTTGCAATATTTATTATATTGTACTCAATTCATTGTTTTTTTTTATCACTTGCTTTATAGGAGTTTGTTGGATTTGCTTAAAGGAAGTGCCGAATTTTCATGAGAATTATGAGCGCTTTTCATTTTACACTCGTAGATATGTGTGTGTGCATGTAGCATATATACATTCCTCTACCATTCGAGTTAGTTTTCGAAGGCTTGTGAGCCTTTCCTTTCGTTTCACTTTTGAATGCATGTAAGGATGGATGTATGCATCTATTGCAAAACCTTAAACGTAGCCTAAATGTATTTTTATTTGGTCATTAAGACATGCATGAGTGGCCTTTACAGTCTTACTGTCGAAGAGTATAAAATTAGGCGAATATTTTTTTATATTATAGAAAAAATCTATAAAATTAAAACACAGAAGTAATGCATGTCAAGAGGATAAAATAACAAACTAAAATAACAGAAAATAGAAGCACCTGTGTATGCATTGACAGTCACTTTCAAATCGGCAAAAACGCCAACTTACAACAAACTTCTTAAAGAGCTTCCAAAAGTGTTAGTCAAGCACTGCAAATTTGGCTTGACAATTTGGGGTATCATAAAATATATAAAAATTAATAATAAAATATATTTATGTAATAAATATTTATGAGTATTTTTAGAGGCTATTTAAATTAGAGTCGTCAAAAAGGTGACTATAAAATATCTGGCCTATATATACAAATGAAAGTGAGTATAAAAACATCTCAATCAAGCGAAAAAAGTGTATATAAAGTCGTATTTATTGCTATCCTTTTCCCGTCTCCTGAGTATAAAAACGAGACAGATTCCAAAAATATTAGCAACTCTCTTTTTTCAGAGTTTGCCTTTAAATGTGTTTTATAACTAACTTCAAGTTCTGTTTATAAACAATCAGATGATATCTGCCACTCCACGCCCAATGTCTTTTTCTTTCGTTTAACTCAGAAGATTTTCCTTCCAACAAGAACTCAATCCGTACTTCTTCTCGCACTAATTCATTGTAGTTTTGGAAATCAATGGCAATTTCTTTATAATAATATTCGGCAATTTTATTTGCGTTGCAGCCACTTGCCCAAGAGCAACGCCCCGCAAGCAGCGATTTACCATCCGTTCTGCGCAAAACTTTTAAAATAAATTATACTTTTCCTTTGGTTCGACAGGACACGCTTTCATCTAAATCGAGGTAGAACTCGTTGCAAGTATTCAAGTATGCGAGTATAATCCCCTTAACTGGGAGGCTGAATATTTGAAATACTTCTTATACGCCGCAGGCTGTACCAAAAGTAATTTTATAAGAATTGTAAGTAACTACATCTGAGTATATCCCTACACCTGCTTATTCAAGCGCTTTCGAATATACCCATATCCTCATTCTTGACAAACCAGATATTGTACAATACCCCATTCATGATTAACACTGCGTCCGACAGTGAGCAAAATCAACAATGTACTTTAGTTTCTTGGAAGAGCCGGAAGAACGAAAGTCCTCTATTTTGACAGCAAATATGAGTTTGCTGAATGCAAGGTGAAGTAAAAGTTAGTCCATCGTTTTTCTAATAGACGGCTTTAATTTCTGCATCTCGCATTTTATACCTACTTATAAAGGGTGGTTAAATTTCAAGGGCCGTTGTTGAATGTGAACCACACCTAAACGTCAACGACACCGTTGGACTCCTTTCTTTGGGGTTATTTGAAAGAAAAGGTGTACGCCAATAAGTCAGCAACAATTCAATAGCTAAAGGATGAGATAGTTCGGCACATTAACGGCATAGAACCTCAATTATGCCTCAGCGGCATCGAAAATTTGGACCATCGGGTGGAGGTGTGCCGTCGAGGCCGCGGCGGCCGCTTGGCCGATATTTTGTTCCATACGTAATTGAGCCGTATCGATATTATCATAATAAAGAGAAATTACAATAATTTCTTAAAAAAATTTTATTTTATTCAAAATCAATACCGGCCTTTGGAACTTAACCACCCTTTATAAATGCAACTGAGTTACGCTAACTGGCGTTCGAAAGATTAGATTTCGTACTAAAACCAACCTCTGAAACAGTTTTGTGATAGCTTGACTCAGTATTGCTTGTAGTACCCCTAACAGAGCTTACTTTGAAAAACGGCTGTTATTAGAAGAAACTTGGCCGCTTGGCCGATATTTTGTTCCATACGTAATTGAGCCGTATCGATATTATCATAATAAAGAGAAATTACAATAATTTCTTAAAAAAATTGTATTTTATTCAAAATCAACACCGGCCTTTGGAACTTAACCACCCTTTATAAATGCAACTGAGTTACGCAAACTGGCGTTCGAAAGATTAGATTTCGTACTAAAACCAACCTCTGAAACAGTTTTGTGATAGCTTGACTCAGTATTGCTTGTAGTACGCCTAACAGAGCTTACTTTGAAAAACGGCTGTTATTAGAAGAAACTTGTGCTATCATTCTGTATTTGGTGCCCGAGACAGGCACTTCCGAATGATTGCCATGCACCGACGCATTCCGCTAAGGCGGCCCTCGTAGATATACCAGATATAAATGTCATCTTATTAAGGTTGGATACACAATTTATATGCTACAACTTTCTGTTTTCGAAATTCTGGCTGTTCCGATTCTTTGTTGTAAAATTCTACTTGATAAAATTCTCAAGATTCTTAATAAAAAATCTTATATTAAGGCAATATTATTAAAATAAATAGTGCTAATTTCAGAAATGATTCAAATCACTAAAAATTTAATTGTATATTCATTTCTCTTCCATCTTAAACCATACTTCCTATTGCATATAAAAAAAAATTGTGTCCCTTGGACTTTATTATACTAAAATTTAGTGGGCTACAAAACTTTCAAAAGCCGCGTCAAAAATATCACGTTTCTATTATTTTGTCCTTCATTTCTTTTTGAGTTTCTAATAAAAACTAATTTTTTCACAGGAAACGCAACATCTAGTTTTTTTCTTTACATTGCTTTAAAAAATACAGACAACGCTCATATTCACTGGTTCTAGATGGTAGAAAATGGCACGCAACACAAGCAGTGCAACAGTTTGAGAAAATAACTCCTAACTCTATGAATATTTTTTTTTAATTATATTAAGAAAACAACTAGACATGAGTGACCAACGAGCTGTTTACATCGAGTAACATAAGATTTTAAAATCAATACATTCTATTGACTATTATTGAGCATGAGCTACCAGTTCAAAAGGTTTTGTACGCTTCAAACGTCTTCTTAGATTGCTAGTATTAAGCAAATTGCTAGCTTCTTGATTTGGGTGTAGGCGAAGTCTTTCCTGATGAGACTCTGCCAATTTGTTAATTTTTGCGTTGATGGTCGGTACTTTTAAGTCACGATGAAGGTCACTGTTTCTTATGTACCATGGGGCATTTACTATAGTTCGGAGTATTTTATTTTGGAAGCGCTGTATGACTTCTATATTGCTTTTCTTTGCACAACCCCATAGTTGTGCACCATACATCCAGACCGGCTTTAGTATTTGATTGTACTCGTATATGGTCAGCTTGCAGTGAACAGACAGTTGCGAGTTTCCGCTCAGAAGCCATTGGTGGTTTCGCAATTTCATTTCTAATTAATTTTTTTTCATCAAGATGTGCTCCTTCCATTTAAGTTTCGCGTCCAGTGTCATACCGAGATATTTTGCTGTATTTGAGTACGGTA
>JAYXIM010030992.1:0-135850 GCA_037575425.1 Anastrepha fraterculus | reverse complement strand
TCGGAATCACTTCTATCCCACTTGCCATCTGATTTTTTAATCGGCGGGATATGTTTGATTGGCCTTTTCAATCGTTTTGTGCATTTCCACAAAGAATATCCGGAACTCCGCTCCGTGCTTAGGCTGGGCTCGTGAATATGCTGAGAAAAGAACACGAAATTTTCACAGTCAGGCGCAGGGCAGAACAAATGCAACGTTATTCAACAAAGTAAAACACCATAAGTGAGTTGTTACAGCCAAGAATTATACAAGCAAAAAGGAGACGAACTTATTTTGGAATATTGTTCTAAATTTTCTATAACTCACCTAAGAACCAAAATTTAAACACAAAACACTTTTTAATCTCAGTAGTAATGTTATCTACATACATACACGCGCCTATACATACATCACTTTTCTTCATAACTACACTGCCCTCTAGCTTCGAACACCCGCACACTGGGATCGAGCACCAGCTACGCTACAGTGAACCCTCTTCCCCTATATGATATTATACCTTGAAAATTTACCCTCAGTCTGTTCTGCTCCCAAAATCTGGTCACGTTTAAAGCTGTCATTATATGCTGGCGAAGGTGGATGTGGGCTAAAACTACAAGCGAGTTCGTATAAACATACCCTGCAGGAAAAATAGTTGCACGATTTTATTATAGATCACAACTTCAGTTATTACGGCAAATATGTATGAAAAAAATTAGTTGTGGCTGGATTTTCTGCCACGGAAATAATACCGGTAAGAGGATTAGATAAAAAAAAATGTTTTCTATAAATTTTTTTTTTTGGTTTTTTTCACTAAATTTTTTTTTCTAATACACCTTTTTTAGTCTAGCTCAATTGCAATATTCTTTTCCAATGCCTCAGATTTTCATATGATTTAGTACAAGTGTGAAGCTAGAAATAAGCAATGCAGTTAAACGCATAGACTTTATTGGAGTTATTGGATTAAAGAAGTAGTAAACTTAGACTGGAAAGACAGGCGAGGAAAGGCAATGCGCTGACAACGTTAACTGTAATGGACATAGAAAGTTGCTTTTATGAAGCCAAGGAGAAAAGTTTCTGTTATGGCTCTGAACTCACCCACAGGGTAGCAGTTTGAAATGACTACATTTTCCTACAAGGTATATGAGCGTCACAAACCGAAAATTCAGCCAATAACTTACGATTTTTGTTTTTAATTTATCGACTGTGTGAGTAACCGGTGAACGAAGACAAATTAAAAAAAAAAAAAAAAAAATGCAAAATCATCGGAGGAGTACGAATCGTACAAGGTACGAGAATGTATAGCGAATCGTGAATGCTGGTCCCACAGCGAAGCGACGAATCAGCGAGCTTGATTGGCTGATTGAGACTAGCTGACTACCTGACCGACAGACGTACGGGCAATCCCTGCAGCGCAATAATCACACTTTGTATTTTTGTGTGTCGACTTTTTGTGATTTTGATTTAGTCTTTTGGGAGCCCCAATTACGAATGCATTTTCTTATTTGTTTCTCGATAGTGCTTTGTTTTTGCTTTGTTGAAGCAACTAAATGCCCAAATGGCAGCGGTACGCCAACGCACGCGCAAATAGTCATATGCCAGCAATGGCAACATTTTATATTCGGTGTGTATGTAGGTATGCATGTACAAAAATGCAAGCAAGTCTCTGCGCATGCGTGCCTCCCACTGTTGCAACGGCAACAACAAAGAGCACTATTCATGTTTTGGCCACCGCCAGCAGCAGCACTCGCTGAGTGTGCGCAATTAATCTCGCTAGTAATTCACAGCTGGTCTGCTGCGCGGCGTCACCACAAGTTGCTGGGCATGCGCATGATCACTCGAGTGCTTGCTTGCATACTTACAACAATTACAATTATCATAAATAATTTTGGTGAGTTTATTGAAATTACCTGCTTTTTATTTTTAGTTTTTAGAATTTTTTTTTTGTTTTTTTTTTTTTTTATTTTTTTTTATTTGCTGCTGCGGCTCTTTTCCCGCTTTAAGCGCTTTTAATCAGCATTTGATTTTTATGTTTCTCCATTTTTATTATTTATTTCGAGTTTCATGTGAATTTATGATTTTTCCATAATATCGCTTCATCAGCGTTGGTTGTGGCTGAGTGAGCGAGTCTTTAACTTAGCAACTTTAAATGCATGAACGCGTGTCATATACCTACATACTGCCATTTATTCGAAGCATGCATAAATATCTTTATATCAATCCATGTATGTATGTATGTATGTAAGTAGTTATTCTCAATTTTGTACATAAATAAAAATCAGGTATTTATGACACCAGCCTGAGTGCATTTAAATGATGTCCGCCGCCTCATCGGAGCGCTATTTCATTGGTTGCTGCTGATTGCTGCGCCTGCGTAATTTTCCGCATATTAAAATGTGTGAACTTATTGTGCTGGCCCGACTCAACCAACGTTGCACAAGCAATGACCGGCCGGCCGTACGTTCATGTAGACTTTAGCGCTTAAATGGCACATGAGAAAGGCAACTGGTCGATCTTGTGCAATCCAGTTAATAATGTTGTTTGTTTCTCAGTTTAGTTTTATATTTTTAAAACTCACTCCTGGCGGTGCTATCGCTGATAGCGCACAAAATGTATAGGGATACCACTAAGCGATATCAGAAGTTATGAACTACCACTTTCTCCGTGAAAGGCTGATAAAAAATAATCATAAATATCGTTTGCAATCACGATTTTACGCAGGAAGTTTAATGGCAATGAAAATGAAGTCAATCGTAGTTTACATGGAAAAGAAAAAAACTTTGCTGTTACTCAGTTAGAAGACACCGCTTGGTAAAATGGATACAATGGTTTTGTATTTAAACGTAAGCTATCAATATCTATCATGATAGGCCGAATTTGTATAGAGATAGACGTATAGAGAAGGAAATAGCGCAACGCTCGTTGAAACAAAGATTTCTAAAAATCAAATTATTCGCTGCCCACTCATTCCGCAAACAAATTTTGGTTAATATTGCTGTGTGCGTACGATACTACGCTCAAACTGAAAATTGGCCGTCTCATTTGAAACTTCCCGGGTACATCGATACGAAAAATATTCTGTCTACGTTGGTAGTCGAGATATGAGCTGTGGTTTGTGGCTGCAAAGTGCAAATGCAGCGAGCGTCACCTGTTTTGCGTGAAGTTTTCTCTTACGCGCGCAGTATCTCTCGCTTCTGTAAACGAACAGTATAGCCTTCGTTCTCATTACTTTTTCCGAAATTGTGTTTAGAGCTGTGCTCTAATGGACTTTTTTCTTATAATTTTATTCAGAATCTGGATCTGCTAGGAGTGGTGTCGAAAAAAATAGTCAGGAATTTATCAAAGCTTACAGAAATATTTAAAACTATCTACAGGTGTGACGAAAACTTATCAGCCCAATTCATATGCACCACGTTTGTAAACTTCACTCACCCAAAGGTTAGTCCAAAACCAGCGAGCAGAAAAAAAACGCAACAAACAAGCAGAGGCTATCATTCTGTGGCAACCGCAGAATTTCAATTAGTCAGAGTGCGCGCCAATGGCACTCTGCGAATGGCGTACAACAAAAGCTAGAGCACATACCTACGTATACACAAACATTTTATGAAAAGTTGTGGTTTTTGAAGAAAGAAAAAGAAAAAAATTTCGTTGCATACCAACTTTTGGTGCTGCTTTTGTGGCAACAAAGCGTGTAGCGCATGTGCTGGTATAGCCAAAAACAAAGTGGCACGAAGCACTGCTCATAACCTACGAACCGCGCATGTGTGGCAGAGTAAACACATGGTCTTGTGGCACAAATAAATTCAGCTAAAAATACTCGAAAACTAAGTAGTTTACAGCAGAAGCTCATGAAAATTGTTATTGCTGGTGCTGCCAACATAAAAGCGTAAGCAGCAAACACTGGACGACAAAAACCTACGTTAAGTTGCACAAACAAACAACACCCACATGGGTTGCCACAAAAGATGTAAGCAGAGATGCATAGGAAAATGTTGCTGGGTATTAGCCACAGTCTGGTTGCAGCCAATTGAAAAATGAGTTGCTACGCTCTCGTGTTGCTAGCTACTGCGTAGCTTGCAGCTTAGCAATATTTGCTTGCCATATGTTTGCAAGTTGATGGTTGTGTAGGCGAAAAATTTACAGACTCTAATTTATTTTCTATATTTTACGAATTATTTAATCATTCTCAAGAAATTATTAAACATACTAAAGAGAATTATTGCAGTTGTATTACAAGAAATGTAGAAATTCCGTTCACTTTATTAGTATTCGTAAAATAGTTTCCCATTTTCGACGCCTTTCATCTTCAACTGACCCGCAGAAGTCATGCGTTGCTTGCAGAACAAAGTTCATGTCGTAGGAAGTGCTAACGCTGGCCTTAACATGCAACGGTATTTACATTCATATAGCAAGCACCGAGAAAATATTTACACTTCCCACATGCCGTCACGTACTCACACACACCTACTTCAATTTCCACAATTTGTTATCACTCCACAGGCCCACTTCATTGAGCGAACTCGAGCGTCTATTTCACAGCTAGTCAACCAGTTTGTCTTCCCATTAAATGCAGCAAACAATTCTGACCTGCCACCAACACATCTCTATCGTCCACAACAATCGAACTATCGATCGATCGCACAGATCACTTGTAGGTTTGTAGGTATGTGTTGCATCATGTGTGCACATTTAATGTTGTGCCATTAGCTCCTCCATATGGAGAAGCCTGTCGACTGCAAGACAATGCCATCAACTGTTTGTTTTTCTTTTTCACATGCACCACTCCTGCTGTTGCTGCAGTAACTTTGTTGGCTGTGCTTACAATTATCACATCGTAGTGATCGCAAATGTCTTGCGGCTGCTGAACTGTCTCATGCCTTTGGCTGCAGTGGCTGTGGCTTTTAGTGCTGACAGCGTTGGCGTTTTGGGCGAAATGCATCGTTTAGTACGTCACAGCACTAGCAGCAACACACAGCTACTAGCAGTAAAGAGCAGACAGACAATATAAGTGCTTTGTCTAACTATTGGCGACGTTTATCGCACCCATATGCTGACGTCGTGGCTCCATAATGCTAGCCAGATCAACCAACCAGTCAGATCAGCAACGGCAATATCTGCAACCGCATCATCATCATCGACGTCTCGAGCTCTCGCCAGCAGCAGCCGCATTTCTAGTGCTTTCGCCATTGTTGATTGTCGCCACTTAGTGATCACTGATCGCAGTTAATTTCAAACGCTAATAGCGATCTTCGATCTCTATATGCATTTTAACGCAGCAAACTGGGAAGCAAAGCAGCGTGCGATGCAACGATGAAAACAAGGGTTCCACAAAATGGGGTCAACATGCAGAGCAATCCATGAGAAGTCAGGAGTGAAGATATCTTAATAAAATTTGGTGAATATGGGGCAAAGCTGGAGTAGAGTGGAATAAAAACAAAATCAAATAAATTTCCTACCAAGAATTTCAAAGTTATGTTCAGTAAACAGAGATCGGCCTTAATGCATCTATCATAATTGATGGGAAAGTTCACAGTTTGACATATAACTAAGTTCTTAGTTTACTGGCGTGATTGTGTAGTAAATCTTATGTTAATTATGTGTTGAGCTGGCAGGGCTCACATCGACCGAGTGCCTTCAAAGTGTTACCAGAAACATTTGCAAGCGTGGAACCTGAGTCACATGATTTAAGATAGATACTAAGAACATTTTAGACCTCTGGAGTAACCTCTTTCGTAATTTTCAATAGGCAGTTGGATTTTGAGTCTAAATTGTGCTGGCCACACGCCTAATACAAGGCGGCGCAAAATTAATCGTCCAATTTTTTATCTTACGAGCTAAGAACAAGAGATATTTAAAGACAAGGAGGTGCAGCTCCGGAGAGTTATGCTAACAAAACTCGGCTAAGAAATCCCCCCACCAAAAACTAATTGCAGAGAACGTCTGAGGTGCAACTCATGTACTAAAACTCGTTAACGAAACACACCATACTGAAAAACAATTGGTTCAACCATAGGATACAAATTGGGTCTATGACCCCTGCCAGAAATTCCGTTGATTATTTCAAATTCGCTGAGAGTTTGTTAACGAGAGCTGGTCAGATCTTGAAATATTTTCACTATGAATGCAAACTCACAAAAGACAGTCAGTTCACGAAACCGCGAAATGGCGATTTTCCCCTCAAAACTATGTTTATTGATTGCTTCCTTAACATGGCCAGCTTACAATAATTAAAAACAAATATATGAAATAAATTTAAATTCGTCAATTCACTCTTTGTTTTTCGAAATTAGATCACTAATAAAATTTAAAAAGAAGTGGGCCGGGAATACTACCTTGAATCCTACCAGATAAATATTCTGCTGTTCAATTTAAGAAGGTGGAGTTTAATTTATTTAGCAATATTTTGTGAGAGACCCTATCTATGCCTTCGAAAAGTTAGTATAAATAGAAAGCTACCGACACAATCCTGAGAAAAAATTGCCAGGTTAGACATCGTAGACCATCCACTGAAAAAAACTATGTTGATTCGAGCTTATAAGGCTACACACAGTAAATATCAGCTTTATCTTAACAAGAGTCTTAAATAGTTTCGACATCGCTCTCAATTTCGTAGCAGGCCTACAGTTTGTGGTGTCATTTTTATTCCCACTTTTAAAGATTGTAGTTGTATGAGCTTTTTTCCAATCCTGTAGAAATAGTAAAGCGGAGAGCGACTTTTACTGGTTATGGATTAGGGTTTCAGAGTTGCAAAGGATTTTTGACGTGATAACGTCTTATAATTCGATTTAACAGGCTGCACGCACGAAAAAATGTGTCGTTACCTTGCTCATTAGTGTTACCTTGCTCATTGCCGTTACCTTGCTCATGTGTCGTTACCTTGCTCATTGCCGTTACCTTGAATGAACTGCAAGCGGAAGCGCGGAACGAACGACAAAGCAAACAAAGCAAACGAACGGCAACGTTCGATATCTTGCTCTCTCCTACTTAAGTGAGCGTATATATGTATGTATATGCGCATATGTACATATATAAATTCACGTATTTGTATTTGCATATGCCTTCTTATTGATTATTATTAATTTGATTTACTGGAAGAATTTAAAATAAAACCAAGTTTGTTAATAATACCTGTTGTTTTAATGTTATTATTATTTTTTGACGTGATAACGTCTTATAATTCTATGTAGCCGGCTGCACGCACCAAAAAATGCGTCGTTATCTTGCTCATGCGTCGTTACCTTGCTTGAACAGCATGTTATGTTATGTTATGATATGATATGTTATGTTATGTTATGTTATGTCATGTTATGTTATGTTATGTTATGTTATGTTATGTTATGTTATGTTATGTTATGTTATGTTATGTTATGTTATGTTTTGTTATGTTATGTTATGTTATGTTATGTTATGTTATGTTATGTTATGTTATGTTATGTTATGTTAATGTTAACTCATTCTCTATATCCATACAAAATATCTATCAAACAAATAAAATTAAAATTTTCTTTTGAAAAATGTAACCATTCAATCAGTATTTTCTTATGACGTTATCACGTTAAACTATCGTCAGTAAACCGACTTTACAGACAACCTCTTTTTAATGTCATCTTCTGCCACGGATAATGTGACAAAAGATGAAGAAAAAATTGAATATACCTGAATAATTATGATCAATATTTGAATCGCCTACAAAATAAGCAATAAAAAATTCCGGAAAAAGTTTTGCCGTTTCTGCTGTGGAATTGGCGTATTTGCCTCTATAAAATGTAGAGGATGGTAAAGTTGAAGTGGATTTTTTCGATTTAGGAAAAACCCATAAGACTTTTAAGTTCTTTTTAATATTGCGTTCGAAACTCCGAATGCCCCTATTAGGCAAGCCTTTACCCAGCTTGCATTTACAAACATTACAAAGATCCAAACTTTTGAAACATTGTATATTTTGTATGTACCTATAACTTCTTGCAACGATTTTTTAAAGGCTCGAAGGACTGAAAAGTGTAAATTTTATATAAAACCATACTTGAAGGAACTAGCGGAGGTTCAAGTATAAAATTATTTTATAATGTTTTTATACTCCCACTTCTGTTCGAACTATAAGGTGCTTTTTTAGAGGTTAGGTTTTCAAGTTGGCACTACTTTTTTCGTAGATGGTCTTTTTGACAGCTGTCACTTGATTCATGCTCAGTTTGGTTTGCCATTTCATAATGAATAGACTTACACCTGAACAACGTTTGCAAATCGTGCAAATTTATTACGAAAATAATGGTTCGGTTCGCGCGACGCATCGAAAAAAATTTTGTTCAGCGATGAAGCTCACTTTTGGTTGAATGGGTATCATTTTTAAAACATAATGGCAAACCCTTATTTTTATAATAAAGCTAAATTCTTGGCCATAACATTAAATTATATACGTTTTGATTCATCTTGAAAACCTAACCTCTAAAAAAACACCCTATATTAAAATTTCCGTTGGTAAGCAGATTAGTAAATAAATCTTTAGTCAGAAAAAATACTATATGTAAATGTATGCAATTCATGGGCAATGTCCGCTGACACGTTGGGATATCCGCACACTGCAGAGTGTGGCAACAAAAGCAAAAGAAACACTAAGCCCAGATTAACTCATATAAAACGTAAATATGTTATTTTATTCGCCCAGCTACTAAAATAGTGAGTTTAGCATTCTTTATAGTTGTTGCTGCTGCCATTTTTTCTCAATATTTTTTTTTATCAAATGGAATAAAAAAATGTACAGGTTCAACCAGTAACCAACGCTACGCGTTAATGCATGTATGAATGTAAATAAGATATGCAAATAAAAGCGGCATCGCCTTTCATCGACAACATGTTGCTGAGTGGAGTGCTGACTTGCCAGTTGACGGGCCGGCCAACTTGTTGCACGCAAATGTTGCGCACTTCACTTTTTTCCTGCATGCGCGATATTTATGGATGAAAAGAAAGCAAAAACCGCACAACAGTTAATAGCGATGCTAATACTAATGCAATCGAACGGTTTTTGCATGCTGTTGTAGCTTCGTTAAATTATGAGAATATCATTTCCTCATTGTAATGACTTTGAGTTTCCAACTCAACTTTTACTTAACTTAACTCAAGGCGTCAAGACTATGGGAGTGAGCTTAAATTGTATAAGAAAAAAAAAATTAAGTATACATAGGATTTCACTCGAAGGGAAGGAAGATAATTAGCGTTTAAAAATGAAAAAATAATAAAACAAAATAAATTGTAACAAAAACGGCATACGAAAGTTTTTGTTTTTTAACTGCAACTTTCAACTGCATGCCCATAAATTGAAAACGGCACTTCTCGCCTGCCACTGTCACCTTTCTAACATGTTTTGCAACATCAACAAGCAATCATACACTACATCCTTACAAGCTGCTACTGCCACACGCCAAGTTATGTTGCACTAAACTATAAGACGGCAGCAAACAATAAAGGCCATTAGCAGCTTGCAGGTTGAAACTTGCAACTTGCAACTGACCAGCTGAAAGTAACCAAAGCAGGAACAGATTTGCAAGAAGAGGCTTAGCGCGAAAACAGAACACTTGAGAAATGCATACATTCTCACATATTTATTATTGGCAACATGCAAAATACTCAGCTGCTAGTCAAGGGAAGAAAATGGGAAAATTTTTTGCCACGATTTGGCAAACTTTTACACTTGAATGGCTAGCGGGCTGCCGCTGCCGACTTGGAAGCTGCATTGCTGTTGCTGACGTTGGCACAAAGTGAATGCGCCACAAACTCGCTGGTAGTGTACCACACTTGCTGTTCGCTCATACAACTGCAGCTCATATCTTGCAACATACATACATACACATATACATAAATGCATTGTATATACAAACAATAAAGTGCAGCGGAAAGTACGTGCAACAGCCACTGTTGGTTTGAGCAGAAATACCTACAAACGCATGCATGCACAGCAAATAGACAAAGGTGCGGCAATTTTTCAAGGCAGGTGCAACATGCAAACCACCGCCTGCTATCCAGTCAAACAGCCTGTCGCAGTGTATTTGCGCCAATTCTTTTTGCTGATATGAATATTCTACACTCAATGTGCACTCCGTTCGATGTTGCTACGTTTTGCTATTCAAGCCATTGTTCCTTTTGCAACTAACTCTCCTTCTACTTCTTAGGCTAGTTGTATTTTTTATTTTTTGTTTTTGTTCTTTTTTATTTGTCTATTTCAAAGCAAAATTATTAAGCGAAAAAAATGAACTGAACTCCAATAGCCAAATGCGTGACCCTTATCGAGGCGGATAATATGTATTTTTTGGAAAACCAATCCCAAACAGATGTTGGCAGTTGCACATTTCAGGCCACAGGCAATACTTTTTATTGTTTTGTGTTTTTTGTTTTGTATATGAGAAGTATTTTGTTGTTATTGCTATTCTTATGTGGACTTCTGTTGTTGTTGCTGTTTGCCTTTGCCTATTGCAATTTGGGACTACGTGTTCTCTATTCTTTGTTTCCTTTCTCCCCTTTTCGGCTTCAGGGACGTACAGGTAGGTAGTTGCATGGGCTATTTATTCGTACATACGAGTATGCATGTATGTGTGTGCACGTTTCTGTGGTTCGTTTTCAATAACCAACCATTCATGTAAGTATGTAGTACGCTGTTGTTTACGTCGGTTTTGGGTTCAATATTCAAATAGTGAAATGTGTAATTCTCGTATTTGGCAAACAAAAATATGAAATCCGTTAGACATTTTATAAAATTCGTATTTTCATATGCACTTGTACACATGCACATGTAAGAAATGAGAACTATGATACTTATATACTTATACAAGTGTGGGTTTCCAAAGAGCGATTCCATGTAAAGTGATGCAAGCATTTTGGACATGGTCCTAAATTTTTTTGAAAATTGGTTTATTTGTAGGCTTGAGTACAATGAAAAGTAAACTTAAAACATTTGGAAAAAAATCAACTATTTGCGATTAATTAAATGCTGAAAATATCGGCCAAGAGGTTTTAAAGCACAATATCTTCGGTACTTTTTAAGATTTTTGTACCTTTTTTTATTTTTTCGGATAAAAATTTGGATAGAAAATTTATTTTTAGTCTTTTTCTTCGAAACTCATTCGAAAACAAAATCATTTATTTTTTCTTGAAAGTTTTTGAGATTTTTTTTTGTTATTTGCAGTGTTATTGGATTATTTTTTTAATTTATGGCTTAAATTTTTTGTAGATATCTAACATATCTTCATTATCTTATTTTTAAAAATTGTTTTCTTATACATATATTTCTTTCAATATATGGCATATTGAAAATATTAAAATTTTTGTGTGTACAAAAAAATATTTTTTCTAACTTTGTAAATAATTTGAAAACGTTTAATTTTAACGAAAAGCGATGCAGAAACAAAATAAAGCTAATTTTATTATTTTGAATTTTATCTACCTTTAATTTTACTTATATGACCTTCATATGTCGGTACCACAATTGAGAGGTTTAGTCCTGACATTTGAGTTACTGACTTTGTGCTCGATCCAAAGGTCAACATGATCTATGCGAATAAAGGAAAACTTTAAGGAACATATCTGGGAATATAATTAGAAATCACAGCGACTTAAAACGTGTGCTCTATTTGATCTAAATATATTAAGAGCTTAAGGCTTTTTAACTAGAGAACAACCGAAATTCGGCCACAAACTTTCAATTCGGTTTCGGCCAAACAAGAGTTGAATTTTGATCGAACATTCTTGTAACTATTTTTGTCCAAAGTTGTATAATCTTCTAGTTTTTGCAACTCTTTTGGAATACTGATGTAAACCCAAATTTATTAAAATGGTTTTGAAATCTTATCTGAGATGTCGATGTTATATAAAGGTGAAAACGTTAGTAAGCTAATGTTTTAAATAGTTACTTCATGTACTTAATTTTTTTCTATTTTGTTATTTTTTGCAAACATAAATGTATGATATGTTATGAGTTGAACTTAATGTTACTGAGGCTTAAGTACCTTAATAAGTCGAGAACGGCTGAACCCATTTGGTTGAAAATTGGTGGAGAGATAGCTTAGAACCAGGAGACGGACATAGGATACTTTTTATCCCATTCGAACGCGTTTCCGTGAAGTCACTTTAAAATGTGGTATAACAAAAACGCATCTGATATGGAATAACAAAACGCAAATGACAGCTAAGCGTAATTTTGTCTATGGTTAAGTGGAAAATTTGATAACATACATTTTGTCAGAAATATATAATCACAGTAAATTGTATTCTCTTTGAACCATCATTATCAATGCCGTGACCAAGACGATCGACAAAGCCGTAATGCAAGAAGTATACGAAACATTGCGAATGAAACGACTGAAGAAGCACAAGGAATTGCCCGTGAAGAGCGCGGGCGTTAGTATGGCTCGACTTCGTGCTTCTCAATCACAAGAGCAAAGCGAGGCAGCCCGTGAAACAGCTCGGTTGGCAATGCGAAATCGTCGAGCAAATAACAGAGATCAACAATTATATCATTTTCGACGCACAAGAAGAAAATTATCAAGTGCTGATTTGAATCGGGCAGCGTTTCGATATAATTGCAACACTGATTACTGCTTGCATCCTAGCGTTTGCATTGGGCCATGAACGTTGTTTGCGAGTATTGTGGCGCATTGAAGTTTTCCGGATTGTGCTGCCTTAGTGGAAGAGTGAAATATAAGCCCACCAAAACTTTGCAACGGTACGCGTTTTGTGGTAAATAAATTGATGAACAATGTGATTTACGCGACGACACTCAAAGGAAAATTCGAAGGTGAAGAAGTTCTCATTCCGAGGATCCCAACCGATCTTCCGTTTGAGTTTAAAAGACTTGAATTTCCGATCCGTCTGACCATTCGTTCGCCATGACAATTAACAAATCACAAGGCCAATCCTTGAAAGTTTGTGGTCTGAATCTAGAAAATCAATGCTTGCTCACATGGTCAACTATATGTGGCATGTTCACGGGGCGGAAAACCATTTGCGTTGTTTGTTATTGCACCTGATAATAAAACAAAAAATGTCGTGTATCACAAGGTGCTTAACTGAAGAGTGCAATCTATTAAAGCTTCATTGAAATACTTGACTAATAAAAAAATTAACTTAATAAAATCTAAAATTTGCTTTTTTATTGCCTCTAGGTCGGAACAAAGTTCGCCGGGTCAGCTAGTCAAAAATAAAAGGTTTGGTTTGGTTTCGGTTCGCCTTCGGCAGAAATTAGCCGATTTTCGGTACGGTTTAGCCTTAAAAATTGATGTTTGGCCGTTGTTTAATTTTAAGACATGGTGTTTGCACAACAATAAAAAAGTGAGTAAGTCCTCTAACTCCAATTTTCGCGATTCATTACTAATTTTCATTGTTGGCCTTACCTAAATAATGCTCTCATTTATTTGTAGCTATTAATACTACTAAACTGGTTATTAAATACAAAATAAATTTTTTTCCCAAAAAAAAAATCGCGTATTTAAGGGTTAAGGATTGCGACCCAGTAAGTGGCATCTGAGCCTAATCTTCTTTTTTTCTATTCACAAGTAAAACATTATATAGTTGAATCGGCATGTGAACACTAATTCCATTGCCTTTAAATCGTTGGGTGTTTGGTCGAACCCCTACTCCGATTTGTAGGGAACGTCATGATGTTTTTTCCTCAAAAGGGAGGACGTACAGTTTTATGCGAATGGCAGATGGTTTCTTATAGCAGAGTTTTCTATGGCAGAAATATACTCGCTGTTAGGAAAAAACTTATTCTATCATTAGGAGCTTTCGAGCCCGGACAATACGAATCGGTTAAGCGGCTGCTTTCAATGGAACAGTCTTAAATATTTTAATTTCGAAGTCGAAATAAGGTGAAAAAACATACACAACTTTTAACTTGACCCAATATTATACCCATCATATAAAAAAGCAAGTTTGCATTGCTTGCTACCCTTTCGGCATAATCACTTAAAACCACTATCTGGTGCCCTCCGAGCACCGCCTTGGCATGTTAAGGGTTAAAATGCAAAAAATATCGGGTGTTTTGCAAAAATGAATGTATGAATGCCAATAGTTCACATGCAACAGAAGTTGACTAAAGTCTGGCGCAGCAAAATATGTAGACGATGATACATTTGGATGTAGTTGTTGTTGCCGCCCATAATGACACGAGTAGTATGGCTATTGCAATGATGATTATGAAGACATAGACGCTGGGAATGATGAATTCCCATTGATCACACAAAGATGCAGTAATAAATAAAATATAAGTAAGTATGTAAGGCAATGTTAATGTTGCAAGCCCGCTTGGTTAGCAGTACGAATGCTTGAATTACATAAACCACAATCAGTTGCAATAGGCAGCGACATTTTCAAAATGAACATTGCATACTGAGTGAATTTGACAGGAAAATATTGAAATAGGAGCAGTGGCTCAGTACAATGGAAAATGTTTTTGTTGCTGTTGCAGCGCGTTTTTGTGGCGAAGAAGTATGGTGAGTCTGTGTTTAGTTTAGTTGGTGTTCATGTTGTGGCTTCTCGCTGACAAGCAACTGCCAACTTCTATAATTACCATGTGAAAAAGTTTAATTAGAATCGAAATGGAAGGCACAATAAAAATTGGTATAAAATGTGGGCGTTAGCCAATGCGGCTGCAGCATTGCATCGCCAACAATGAGAGCGACTACAACAACAGTCACAATAACAAAGACCCAACAGCATGCAGCAATTAGCCGCCAGCAGCGGTATTAGCAACATTTTATGATTATTAACATTTTGATTATCATCAGCAGCAGTTCAGGCTCTTAAAGCCAAATGTGGCAGGCAACCAAGCTAAGCTTATTTGTAATTGTGGCCAACTCAATTAATTAAGTCAAGCAAATAAATTATTATTATTAATGCTGCACAAGTTGCAACAATGGGCTTGCTTCTTTCTTGCGCAATTAAAAGAAAAAATTATCGCAACCATAGAACAAATAAAAACTATTTAGAAGTTTGCAAAAGCAACATTTATATATGTAAATAACAAGAACAACAAAAAAAAATAGAAATTGTTTATGTAAATTAGGTGACTACAAATGGATGATATTCTCAGGCTTGTAACACAAGCCGTAGCTGCGCTTTCAGTGCAACATGTTGCGGCAAAAAAATTAAAATTCAAAATCCATCTAAATACATACACAACAAAGTGTTGTTTTTGTAAGTACATTCATACATTGAGTATGCAAACCCACTTCTAGTTAAATATAAACGCTCGTAGCAAACAAACGATGAGGCTCGAAATCATCAGATCAGCAGGCAAAAACTAAACAACCCACCAACTAACTGCCGACCAACCAACGGTCAACTGAAGACAAACGATCCAAACAAGCCAGGCGGCAACAGCAGGCGAACAGCCAATGGGTCGTTGGAAAACAAAACAACAGCAATAAAGCAGGAACAACGACATGAGCACAGGCCATGACTCGTTCGCCAAACATCGCCCCAAGCAAAAATGTAAAGCAAAATTTATTGTAGATCCGCAGACAGGAATCGAGTACAGAATGTAGTTTGTTGCACAAAGCAAGAAGGGAGGGCAGAGTTAGCGGGGCAATCGAATCTGAGGATTGCTGTGAATAATGAGAATTCTAAGACAATTTTTAAAGTTGAGAAGCCTACGGGAGATAACTTTGGTACTCGCGTCTTTAAAATGTTACCGGTGCGTTAAAGAAACTTTTTATTTCAACAGAAAATTATTGTATTTCATAACTTTCTCTTTAAACATCATTTTTTTTTTAATTTGAAAAGGGTTGTGTAAGCTGAGCAATCCTACGCGATCGGTTTTCCTTAACTCACCCCAACTTGTCTTAACTGGGCAGGACTTTCTTTCCTAAAGCGACTGCAATTTCTGCTTTCGACTGCGACAGCCGCAATGTGACTTTTCTGGGTTGCCAAAGCTTCATTTAAGATGGTGTGACGTGTAGATCGCTAGAAGCCTAAACTTAGAAAAATTGATGTGGGCGCAGCAAAGTTCTAACAAAAATAAGTTCTTTCAACTTCAACACTCTTTCGAAACAGTTTTTGGGGTTCGAAGTAGTTATAAAAACTAACTTTCTAATAGTGCACCAGTTAAAAAGACTCTCACAAAGAATTTCTAGTTTTCTTACAGGACTAGAGGAGGAAGTTATTTAATATGTAAGATTATACAGATCTTTTTAAGAAAGGCTGAGGGATGGTGGGAAGTTGCAATTCAAATTTAGTTTTCTGAGTTGAAGCAGAAGGAAAAAGTAGACTTTGGAATTCTAATGAAAACGGAGTGCTGGCAAGGAGTATTCTAACATTGACAAGAAAACAAACAAACTAACAAAACATAAGAAAGTAATTATAAAACAAAAAACAAAAAATTATAAAAGAATTTAATAAAAATCCGCAGAAAAAATAAACGCCAACCAGCAGAACCAAGCAATAGGCAAAACCATCAGCTCCAGCAAGTGAAATGCGCAAAATAAAGTGCGACAATGGCGAGAAGCTGTCATAGCGACAGTGGCAGAACAAAAGTTTAACCTGTCGCGGCCACGGCGAACGATTACTGGACAGTCGCAAGAAAGCCTTGGATAGGCTGCGCGAGCAAACAGGCCACAACTCGAGTTGTATGGAGGTCTCCACACTGCTACACTTTTTATGGTGACAGCGATAGTCCCGGGAGCTCGCCAGCCGTTTGCTCACTTAGTACATCAATTGTTGCTGTATTTGTTGGCGCTGATGATAATAATCACCTTGAAGTTGGGACGCGCGCGTCCAAACAAAAAGCCAAATCAAAGCACTCAGCGAATACAAACAACATACTTTTGAGCAACAGCAAAGCAACTGACAAACGAAGCAGCAGTGAAGACGGTCGAGGTGGAAGTGGAAGTCAAGATACGGTGCAAAAGGTCTGTCCACACTGGTGTGAGATCGAGTTTGCAACCTACGAATAAGCATAATAAAATTTGCTGACTGTTGCACAATGGCGAAGATGAGGGAATCACCACCACAGACTCAGAGGCGAATGGGCCAGTGAGCGGAGTTGAGGAGCATAGGCAAACAGGGCGTGCACACCGACCGAGCGAGCAGCAATTGAATCGCATGGCGGTGAGTTGAAATTTTATTGGTTGCAACAACAAGACAGCGTAGTCTCGTAGAGAGTGCAGCAAAAGGGTTCAAGACACGGTTAAAGGTATTCGAAATGCATTTTGAATTTGTGGCACAGGTTTTGTGTTGAGCTGGACCGCAGCGAACGCAGCGTTAATCGAGCGCGACGAACAAACGTCGACGACTTTGATGATGTTACCAACTACATACATACATTTATGCGTAGCTATTGCTCCTGCCGTCGTGCTGGCTTCAAGTCTCAAACCTTGATTTGTATGGACAGGCGAGCAACAGGCAAACAATGCCACAAGGGCGAAGTTCCATGGTTGAGTAAGGCGATAAAACGATTATGCGCACACTTACTCAGTCACTACTCACACACACATATTTAACTGAGCATGTGCATGTGTATGTTTAATGAATATTGTTGCAGTGCGTACTGTAATAACAGCAATATGTATATATATACATACATATATAAATATATATAATACGAAAACAGGAATGCAGCATTAAAATAAGGAAACGAAAACGAAAAAAGGCTTGACAATTACGAGACAACGGTCGGCATTATGAGATACTGTCTTAATATTTGGATGGGGGATTAAATTGTAAGAAATAACGTTTGCCACAACAGAGAATCCAGAAGAAAAGATTCGTACATACGAGTAGTGACACAAATAGTACTTGGAGACGGGTGAGTGACAATTTCGTGCTGAGCTCGCATATGCCAGATTTTGTGAAACCAGTGCTGACTAATTACGGTATTCTAGAATACCTGGAGTACTTGCAAAGTCAACTTTATATCATTCTCGATGGATTTTTAATTTGGAAATTCTTAAGGACATTAAGCTTGATTTTTGTGCTAGGTGGTCTCAACGAAGCTTTATTTATATTAGCTGCGTCCAATGCTTTTTAGCTTTTACCCTTTTTGGAAGTTCTTGCATCTACAACATTCCAAAGATTTGCTAATTTTACGCAGCTTAGTGTTTAGTTTGCCCTTCGTGATTATAAGAGATTTGGTGTTCGCTTTATCTGGTTTATCGACATCTTAGTACATTCGGGAGGTGCTATTCCTACTTTCCGAGAAGTGAAATTCAGATTCCTTTTTAATTTTCCGTATTTATCGGTACAAAGAGTTGAAATAGGGTCTGGGTCGGTGTAGAAGCCATTCCTTCTTCTAGCGAAATGTATAGTTGTGATCTTTGATTTATCGAATGAGCCGATGACCAAGCAGACTTAAATTTTGCAACGACTGGACGTCGGACAATGTCTTTCTCTCCACTCTCTCTTTTTCTTTCTATCTCTCCCTGTCGACAGTGTACAAGTTTCACTTATTCCATTCTACATTCGTTTTTTCCATATTTTCTTACACTTTTCTGAACACAAAATATTAAAATTACTTTGGTCTCCGAAACGCAATGTTCTTACAAAATTAATAAAAAAAGATCTACAATTTTGAAGGAAAATGGTATTATTTGATTCTGAGAAAAGCGGCTTTTCCATAGAAGACCGCCATGAAATCCATTTTTAAGCGACATTTTCTTTATCGTACTGGTATTTACGGTTATTTCGGAAACCGTTATGGTAACTTTAGCAATTTGCACTGTACTGGCGGTAAGGTTTTCCTTTCCCGAAGTTAAATACTTCTACTTCTCTTTCATTTAGTCGCTTTGGCTGGTCGGTTCTCATGATATTTTTAATTGCAACAAATTTTATTTTCTTTAAATGAAGTGTACTTGAATAATTTTAAAATAAAGAAAAACGATTTAGATAAAGGATCTATAGATATAGATTTGTTCTTCATTAGCGCTTTTCCTTCGATGAGTTACTCGACAATTTAACTGTAAGTTCAAAAATTAATACTGAATCACTTTTGCGGTATTAAAATGTAACTTACTTTTTTCACTGTACATATAGTTGGAGGTATAATGATTATGAGGTATTTTTCCATGGCAGAAATACGCTCAAAGGTTTGCCATTGCCTGCTGAGGGGTGATCTCGTTTAGAAAAAAACTTTTTCTATCATTTTCGTGTTTCATGCACGGAGATTCGAACATAGAGCTTCCGAATGGTAGTCTCCCACCAACCGATTCGATTACGGTGATAAAGACTTGAGCACATTTTTTTCTTGAAGTTGTAATGATGTTTTTTCGAGTTTTACAATGTTAGGTTTTATTTGAATTCTTAATCATTCTACGCAAATGTGCAAATGTTCCAGTAAATAAATTGTGTGCAGATAGTTCGGAAAAAAAAATATTTTCTAAACAATTGCAAATAGCAAGGACAACATAGCATACTTTCTGCAATTGCTGTTGCCACAAATTGTAGATGCAAGTCTACCTTTTTATGTATGTATGCACATAAATATAAAATATATAAGTATGTACGTAAATACATATGAAATGCAGCAGAGCCATGAGATGCGATGAGTTAATTAAGCCACAATAGGCGAGCAAGAAAAGCATATCAAGCGAAATCAAGTTTTTCACTTTAACACGACATACAACATGATTACAACAACTTACTCTTACAACAAAAAATTAAGTAGAAAAAATAAAATATGCATGGCAATTATTATAATGGAAGTGCAGGTATGCAATGTCGTTAACGCAAAGTGTAATGCGTAGAATTAATGCAAAAACAACAATAAATATAACTAAACAAAAAAATAAGTAAATATAGTCAACCTTTAGTTCCAGTCTTAGGCTGCAACTCATCAACTGCTGCTGCTGCTGCGTAACAAATTACAAGGGCTAAGGGCTGGAGGCACAGGTAATGACGCAATGGGCGGTCTGCAAATGGGAATGCCTTGCTGCCGAGGGGAATCGCTGAAAAATTAGCCCAGCCCAGAGTTAGATGGAAAAGTATGTGAAGAAAAAGTGAGCAATAGGAATGCAATTTATCTTGCATTAGCACTTCTAAGCGTACACCTTGAGAAGTCACACGAAAGTGAATACTCACAATCGACAAGTGAAATTCGTTATGCGTCTGCGTGTGCGAATAAAGAAAAAGTTTGAAAATAATGATTTTAAAGAGCGAGAAAAAGTAAAAGTGAGTGAAAAAATAGAACGCAGGAAAAAACAAACAAACAACAGAATGTAGGAAAAACACTGAGTGGGGTCTGAAGAATGTTAGGTTTTATGGCATAAGTCACAATATGCTTTGACAACTCCTATGCATAACAAATAATTCTTGTGTCGAGGCACTCAAACAAGTTAGGAAATCAGTAATAAAATACTCGTGTTGCAATAAGTCCTGATTATAAGAGTTTTTTAGTTTCAGAAGGACATGAGCCATGATTTTAAGAGACTTTTGAAACTTCGAAAGGACCTAAGGAATTTTTTTATAAACAAGAAAATAGTCTTTCAAAAGTGAGTAGTGTGCCCGATTTTGATGATACCTGCACCTGAATGTGGCTATAAAACATAAATTATTTAATATTTATCCGGAAATAGCACATATATGCCAACTAAATGTTTTCAAGCACATTTTCTCGCTGCGAATTCTCTTTTACAGTGGCGAGCATAACTGACTGAAGATATTTTTTACTATCATTATCGTATACATTTTTTTTAATAATGTTCATTATTTTACCGAGTCCGTATAAACCAAACTTTCAAACTTTATACAAAATATAGAATAATTCAACAAATTTTCATCCAAATTTTGAACTTTTTGCACTGAATTTTGAGAAAATTTTCGGGTAAGCTGTAACAGGGTTCACAACATTTTAGCAAAATAAGTAGATTTTTTAAGAAGCTAAAAAATAGCTAGGATTTTTAAAGATTTTTTTCTGAAATTTTTTTTTTTTGCACTTTATTCCATTAAAAATAATTTTTTTGTGGAAGGAAATAAGAATTATAAAATTTAAAAAGAATCAGCTGTTATATTATATGAAAAAAGTAAATGAGCAGCATTTTTAGCCGCTCAAATTTGTACTTTATTACATAAAAATTCAAGAGGCTATAAAACTCCATACTCGAAAAACTTAGATTAAAGAGTTTAAAATTTAGATAAGATTTGGTTGCATTTTTCTAAATTCTGTTTAAGATTTAAAAGTTTGTTTATATGATTTTGGTTAAAAAATTAATAATATTTACAAACCTAAAAAAAAATAAAATTCTAACTCGAAAAACATTGTAAGTATAAAAAATAATATTAATGTTAACTGCCGCTGCATGCCTTCTATCGACTGAAAACAATGTTCCTTGGAAAGACATAATTTGAGGTTTGGCAACTGGGGTCCTATCAGATGAACACGGAGACTGTAGAATTATATGGATTGAGTTTTTGAAGGTGATGGTTGTGAATGGCTACAAAAGTTCCGGCTCTGAAAGTATTGCGGTACCAGCTGGTGGTAGCAGAGGAAGGTGAACGTCTGCTCTGCATTGGAAAGATCAGATGAATTAGGACTTGGTTTCACTTGTTTTGGTGTGTCCAACTGGCGCCGTTAGCACGAGTAAGAAACGACTGGCGCGCTTTGTTAAACTTCGGCCAAAATTGCGTAAGCAGTTATCGCGCCAACAAGAAGAAGAAAAAGAAGATGGTTGTGGTGAAAAAGCATGATTGTTTTTGGTACAAATCTGGCCTATTCCGCGTCTGAACAAAATGCTTAGAAAATTGGTTGAAACGAAAGCAAAAGTGGAGTATATTTTAAAAAATCATTAAACTGTTTTCAACCACAAAGAACTTTACAGATTTTTTCGCATAGGACCTTCAATATTCACCGCTACTTCGCTTGCTAACTGATAGTGAATAGGATAGTTAAGGAATGATATAGTCGTAATTATGCCATTCGATAGCAATGAAAAACAAGTTAAAAACAATACCAAGATCTAAATTCCCAAAAAAAGAAGAAATTCACAAAATTTTAAAATAATGTAAAATAGGGCGGGTCGATTTAAAAATCGCTCATTGCTTTGTGAAAATCGTATTCTAGGGATCAAAATAAGAAACTTTGCCGAAGGAACCATACCTCTAAAACGAATTCTGATGTCCCCCAACTTGGGTCGAACGAAAAATCCCACGTTGACCCATTTAGAGTGTTCCAATCGAGTCCAAATGTATGACCGACCCCCACTAACTTTGGACGGCCGATCCACCCATGCCAGTGGCACACCCCCTGGAACTCCCCTGAGGGGTTCCCCATACAATAATTTCAAAATATCACCATTTTCGGCCTTTACATGAGAAAAGAAACTAAAAAGTTCGACCCAAATTGAGGGGCATCAGAATTCGTTTTAGAGGTATGGTTCCTTCGGCAAAGTCTCTTATTTTGATCCCTAGAATATGATTTTCAAAGAGCAATGGGCGATTTTTTTGCCTCCCACAAATCGACCCGGCCTAATGTAAAATGAAAAATTGAACTCATTTCGTTTCTTGAATCGGTTTTCCCTTAATCCAGTTGGAGGTGGCATCTGAGGAAAGTAGGCTCTACGCCTCCCAGACAATTGGTTTTACGCTAACCTTTCTGTATCTGATGTAAAGCACTTATCTACATATATATGTATATAGGTATATATTTATATAAGTAGATGAGGCGAAATCTTCCATCGAAATGCTATTGTTTAGACACAGTTTGGCATCTTTGAGGTTAGCAAATAATACGCACATAACATGCGCCTGTCATAAAATAATGAAAAAAAAAATGCATTAAATGGAATGAAGTTGTGCAAAATGTATAAAGATGTACGTGCAAGTATACACACATACAAACATTTATAAGTGAAAATGGAACTCGTTACTCATCCACTTTGATATGTCACTGCTTGGAGGCTTCCACATGCATACGTATCCATATTTGAGTTGCTTTCTGTTGCATGCGGCAGTGCCAGGCGCAACAAGTCTTTTATGTCCAACTGCTGCCAAGCGAAGCGCTATTCAAGCTTAAAATTTCAATTTCAGTCCATTGCGTTTGCATGCAGGCAATGTTGAGGGCAACTAAAAGAGGCGCATAACTATATTATATGCGTACGACGTGAAAACAATGTTGGGTGGAGTAGGAAGTAGAGGAGTGATCGCCAAAGCACCAATTCGAAGAAGTTGAGTTGCGCAGGACAACAGTCGAATTGCGAGTAGGCGCAACAGCATGTCAAGCGATGGTACTAAGATTGAAACGACAATGTTGTTGACTGGATTCCCTGGCTGCTGATGTAGTTTCTTTCCAACACACTGTCACATACAGCTCCATGCCACATATGCTAACTAAGTGCCTGCATGCCATTTAGTTTTCAAAGTTGCTCTTCAGCGCTTCACAGTGTACGAGTATTCCTGTGCTTCTCGCCCACGCGCCTACAATCTCGAACTTGTCGCTGGTTGCTTGTTGCATGTCTCTTGCTGCTGTCGAATATCTCGACTTTGTGCAACAAATTTTTATGCCTGCATATTGCGCATGCGCGACCAATTGAGAGAGATGCGCATCTATCGCCATACGCATGTGCTTGCGTATGTGTGGTTGAGCTGTTGTTGCTAGAGTCATGTGAGGCAGATTCCAATACACGTTTTTGATATGCTTATTGTTGGTGGCATGCAGTGAAGGCAGTCAGGCAGTCAAGCAGCTTCAGCAGCGGCATTTTGTTTGCTGTTCATTATTGCCAAGTCGCATTTACGTATGTATCTGGGGCCAAATGAGTGTGTACAAATAAAGTGACGGCGAGAATGAAGCCGTGGTAGCGATGGAAGTCTGTGTACGTCGCGAACTTTTAGTCGTTTCGCCCACAAGTTACATGCAACACTGCACTTAAGACACGCACGCGTTTTTTCTGTCGCTCCTCCTACTTTCCCCTGGTCTGTTGCTGCGTTTAAATACAATGTTGCAGCTACTTCCGAGTGCATCTGTGACACATTGCTTATCTATTTATGTAGCACGCTCGGACTGGCTGACTGTCTGTTGCTTAAAGTGCTTGTGGTTTATGCGTCTGTCAATGCTTTACGTCAAAAACCTGACAGCTGTCATTGAGGCTTTTTATTTTACTCAGTTAAATTATTCGCTAAACAGCTTAAGTAGTCGGTAAAAAATTCAGAAACACGCGCATATGTAATGATGTTGCTGCGACAATTTCTAGAAAACAATATTTTAAGGCCATGCGTACATGATGCAGCAGAAGCGAAGCTTTTAAGACTCGTTGAATTCGTGGAATTGCTCCACTGACTAATTTGCACTTCAGCGACAGCCTCCCTTGGGTTGGCGGCATAGCTCAAAGCAAAGTAGCGCACCAATTAGCACATCATAAAACAGTTTAATATTTGAAATGAAATTTTGTTGAGACTTTCTTTCTATGCTGCGGTAGCAGCGCTGTAAATTCTTTTGAAAAGATGTTATAAAATAAAATCGAAGTGCGCACGAATATGAAGAGCCGATAATAAAAGAAGTTTTATTAAGCACTTGACAGCAGCACCCGCACTGCCTGACGGTTTTACTATGCTTTATTTTCTACTTGAATATATATTTTTAGAGGCATCTCTCAGTCCCAAAATGGCCAAATCAAATTTCCTAATAAATCTCATTGTTCTCTCAAAAGGCAACATTAAATGCCTCAATAAGTAGTGGATAAAAAATTTAAAGCCAACTCCACTCCACACAATAATGGCATTCGCGTTAAAGAAATAAATATAAATATAAATAAAATAAATCAATAGTTAGCCATAAAGCAAAGCTGGAAAGGCCAAAACCTAAGTCAAAGTACAAAAAAAAAATTAAATAAAAAGCTACGACAGCAGCCGCAGCAGCAATAGCTTGCCAGAGAAATTGCTACGGACTTTTATTATGCTTGTCGTTATTGTTGTTGCTGTCATAGTTTTCGAGGCAGCCAAGAGTATAATTGCAGCAGCCAACAATGAACGAAATAACCAAAGGCAGAAAAAAACAACAAAAAAAGAAAAAAAAACTCACTAAAAGGCTTTATTTTTAACGCTTCATACTCCGTATGCTTTTAGGCAAGTATATAAATATAAAATATTTATGTACCTATGTACTTCTGGGTCGCGAGTGGGTTGCTTTCTGGAAGGCAGAACAAAGGCCCCTTTATTATCCATACGAAAATTTTGCCAACAACTGTGATATTGCCGATGACGATAATGTTGCTTGCTGTTGGCGTAATTACATGCAACAGTGTTTTGGTCATTGCCACACACACATTTTTACTCGTATGTGCACAACACCTCGTTCAAAGAAATCGGCCAAGTAGGGATACAACAACTGCGCCTATGTTGGCCAAAACACTTACTCCGAGCAATTGTTAGCCGCTTATGGTACGACTTCGAGTATTTGTCCACCTACGCATGCGCAGAGGAAATGTACGAAATTACGAATGGCTGGCGTAAAAGAAAATTCTAAGACATGGGAAAGCCAATGCAAGTTTGAATAATCGAATCGGGTTCGGAAAAAAATATTTCCAATAAATGTCTCAGATTATGAGAAATTTGCTAAATTAATTTTTTTACTTTAAGATCTGCGAGTAATTTTTAAAGGCATTTAAAGTGGCAATTTGGCAAAGGAATTGGTTTTGACTTAATACTTTTTTCCTGGCAAGCTGCAATTGGTATGATTCTTTTACAATTAACTATTATTCTCAAGCAATTAGCTATGCAAATGTGACGTTTGAGAAACCATTTTCTTAAACATCGATTTAAAATATCCTTTTGTCAACGAAATATCAAAAACAGCTTGCTAAAGTCATAGGTACAAGTTGGTTTTGCTAAAGGCCCACGGTCCAAAAAATTTTCTAACAGGGCTCCAACGAGGTTGACTATTCAAATAGGAACTTATAGCCATTTATAATTCAACTCACTCGAGGCAATCGAAAACCTTAAATTATGAGAGGAAACCTCGAACAAGCAAAAACCTGATGCATGATAATGGATTATGATCGGGAGGGTCATCAGGGATACTTGGAGCTCGCGAGGGCGGTCGTTTAGTGGATTCGTTTTAAACTTCATAAAATGTGCTCATTTTGTGTGTATTTCCTAGAATGAAAGTCTAGAATGTCCAGGCTGTTGCACTAAATCTGGCTGGAAAATACTCCACTTGAAAGACATGCTTTGCGAGTGTTTAAAAATTTTAGCTCTTTGTGTCATGTCTTGAATATCTACAGTTCTTTAGTTAGGCTAATAATTTTGGTTTAAAACTTATAGCGGAAAGCCCCATTTTTTCAAATATGGCACCGTTAACACATCAGCTGGAAAAATTATCATTTTCTAACGAAGCGCTTTTTCATCTCGGCGGCAAAGTTAAGAACAAAATTGCCGCATCTGGGGATCGGAAAACCTGTGATCGTCAAGAAGCCAATGCATTATTCGAGAGTGACAGTTTAGTGCGGATTTTGAAGCGGTAAAATCACCGCCTCATTTTTTTAAATGCATTTGGACAATCTTTGGTTTCAGTAGGACAGTGCGCCATGCCATACATCCCATGCTCGCAATCGATCTTTTGCACGCCAAGTTCGGTATTCGTGATATAAGTCGTTTTATTGATATCAATTGGCCATCTCAGAGCAGCGATTTGACGATTTGAATTAAATACGATTGGTATATTCGTTGAGTAAAAATTAAGTTATGCTAATTTTTATGAATTTTTAAAACGAACCCTCTATATGGACCACCCTTAACATCGGACCCTAGAAAAACGACGTTACAAATGTATTCACTTCAGAGGCTCTGCTGCATTATCAAAACCAGCCCAAAAGATTATAAGGCTGGTTAAGGCTCAAGCTCTCAATACTTCAGGCAGTAGTGAGTGGAAAAACACATTGCGATGGCTTATGATTTTTCACACAGCACCATTGAGGTTCCGTATTTTAAGGGTTACATGGGTTTCGTTGGTTCAAAAAATCGATCTATTTTTTTTTTGCTTATTAATTTCTGCAACATCTCAGGAATATTATCCTAAATTTTCAAGTCGATCCGAATAATAAATTCGGAGATACAGCCCTTGGAAGGTGTGCGCTCCGAGCCACTTTTATTGTTACTCAAAACTTTAAACGAGTTTTTCTCGGAACTGTGTTCTCAAAGTCGGTTGTCAAATGTTCACGAAAACTACTCCACCTATCTTGATGAAATTTTACACAAGTGTTCGAAATACAATTTACTCGTGCTTGAACGAAGGATTTTGTTTTTTCTTTAATTACAACTATTTAAAAAAAAAAAAATGTCAAGCAAATTTGACCGAAAACACTTATTTTTGTTTTTTAATTTTCGATAAACCTGTCAGGAGCTATGCTGACAACGCGGACGCACTTTTTTTTTGAGGGGTCACCGGAAATGACGTCACAATGGAGGAGTTTTAATTTTTTTTTTTTTTTGAAAATTTCAGAAATTATTCTTTAAATATGTATCTATAAGACAGAAAAACGTTTGAATTAAGTAAATAATTTTTTACATAGAAAAAAAATATTGAAAATAGGCCTTTTTTTACCCGACGAAACCCATGTAACCCCTTAACAAGAAAATACGAAAAGATCTTGACAAGTTTTCGAGGCATAAAACCCCACCTACTCTGGTCTTAGAGAGTAACCCGTCAGCAGAAAGTGAAGGTTTTAAAGGCACATTTCCAATCCTTTACAAAATAGCAAAGCGGCTTAACTATGTGAATTCTACAAAGAGTCCGATATGGGTAAGCATCGAGTTCTACTCTCCGTTACTTTTGTTGCATTGATTCTTTTCTTCCGTAATCTTAACGAACGCGGCATCAAGTACATGGCGGTACTTGCCCTATTGCAAGCGCATAAACATCTCCTTAAAATATCTGCATTTTCGCTTTGACACAATTTAATGATTTTACAGTATTATTTCGATAAATAGTGCAAAACCACTTACATACATACAAACGTCGCCATCTCTTCTCGATGTCTTCAAGCAATTTATGCAAAATACGTACTACAATATCATTAGCTTAACAAAATGAGCTGTGTAGTACATTTAACATACCATATTCGCCAAAACTCAAATGCAAATTTCAACGCTCCTCAAATCGATCGCCAAATTTGGACTATTTGTAAGCAAATCATGTTACACAGAAAAAACCAGTAGAAATTAAATGTAAACTCGCCAGTGATAATGCCATGATAAATATATATATAAAACAAAATAAAGCAAAACAAGAGTCAATGCAATAACCATAACAGCCAATCAGGCGATCGCTTTAGAGCTGAAGCTAGAGTTCAAGTGATGTTATCGCACCACACCAAAAATTTCCACAAAAGCAAATGGCTAAGCACAGCGTAAACTTCCTTGCCGATTGCAACAAAATTGACATAGAGGCAAACAACAAGATCATCGAGATCAATGTGCATTTGCAGACAGCGAATGAACAAATCAAGGAATGTGTCTGTGTGAGTGAGTATTTGTGATGACAGAGCAGTTGATCAGACCACCTACCGTAGCAGAACAGCTTTATCAGCCGTAAAATCCTAAAATGAACTCATGTGTTCAATTACAACGGATGCAGCTGATCAACCGAAGCGAGGAAGACGGCGTCGAATTTTCAGCTGTGTCATCAGCATTTACAACTAGGTATGTGTTTGTGTGTGTATATGTAAATTAAAGCACTATTTGATAATCCAACAAAAGTAATACGCCAGTTATCGACAATTGTGACGATCGAGCAAAGCATTTTTGAATGTTACAAAGAAAATCAGCGAAGAAATTAGGCAAACAAAGATTATTCGAAAATTTCAAAACCTCTGCTTGTATGCCACAATGGAACAAATGTAATAAATAAAGCACGAATTACGGCCGGCCAAGACTGGCGATCGGTTGGACGGCTGTCTTGCTCGAAGCGTTCAATCGACGCCATATATTTTCAAGTGTTTGTGTGTGGCAAGCGAGCAAGTGTGGCATATTGGTTTACAAGAGCGAGTGTATGAGCATACCTAAGTACACCTAGCAGACATAACGTTTTTTTTTTGTCTATTCATGTTAGCTTTATTATTTCGCTCGCTTTTTATTTATTCTCTGCCTTTGTTTTGCTCTTATTATTTACGGGCTTAGCTCATTAAAAGATCGCTGATCCTCAGCTGTCCGCGATCATTGCACGAGTACTTCACAGCTGCCATGCATGAAGCTTTTGGATATGGCGGCAAATGTAAATTTGGATATGGATTGCTTTGTCTCGCATCTGGCCTGACCTACTCGGTGGTCGAAGCTCGGTTATCGGCATTCGAGACTTATGCTACGTAAGTGTTGTTGCTGTCAGAGGCGCTTGATGATGCTGCCGAAACTGACTGCCGAAGTGTGGAGAAGCGCTTACACTTAAGCACCACATTTTTTGCAGATCATTTTCAAAATAGTTAATTTTATGTAATAAAAATCTCACCAAAGTTAAGTGAACCAACATAAGTAATAAATAAACAAAGTTGAAAAAATGTGTACGAAAAAAGAAATCTAAAATCAGGTTTCGCCAATATCTTCTAACTACATATGCACGTATACTCGTATTGGTGTAAAAACATCAGAAAATACCACAAGAAAACATTAAATAAAAAATCAAGTGCCTACAGGTAATCATAAAATTCCTGGTAAATTATTCACCTTTATTTTCTGATATAATATTTCCTTTTGCGGATTTTATATTTCTTTTTCCTACCCCGCCCGGATGCATTCATTTAAATCAGATTGTGTGCGTTGCGTAGTAATGCGAAAGAACACCAAATCATATTTGAGTACAATAAATTTTTGTATAAATGTGCTTTTGTTTTTATATTTTATATTTTAGAGGAGTTCTACGTGCAAGCGATATGCCGATGTGATATATAAAGGCGGCAAATTATTATTCAACGTGCAAAATGCCGCACGTTAATATGAATGAGTAGATGTGTATGCAATAGTACAGGTATATTTCTTTCCTTACATACACATATAATCTGTTTACCGCTGCTGCCGATTTAATAAAGCGCATTTCGTTGGCATAATTCAAAAATTTAAAAATAAAAATCAACTCGCTGACGTTTGGGGAATTTTTCATGTCTGCAAAAATTCATGCCAATAAAAATACTTTGAAGATGACAGCGCTCATAAAGCTGTCAATCAAATGCCAAATGGAGCCCAAAGTGAGAAGTCAAGCGATGAAAGTGGGAACCAAAATTAGTTAGTTAGGAAAGCGCATGAAGAATTTGGAAGCGTAAATATACGCAAAAACAAACAAAAAAAGTAGGAAGTGAGCACGAAATGCAAATTTACATACAGGGATAATTTTTTTATCATTTCTAAGGAGAGAATCGATTACGAGTATTAAAATTGTGCTCGGCATTATTTCTTACTGCTTAACGCTTAACCTTTCACTGCAGCTTTCATGCGCGCTTTAATTCAACTCTAGCGTTTAAAAAACTTTTATGCATTTTACTTGCAAGGGAAACTCCTTGACGATATAAAGCAGTGATAACGCGGCATGGCAGTTGGGGAAAAATAAGAAACCTAGGCGATAGTCGATTTGTAAATAGTATATAGTTTGTATTATTTATTTAAAATGTTATGAAAATATCTGCATGAAGATTTCACTATTTAAACTCAAACTCTTTATAGCAAAGCGATTTTGTATTTCTTTAATGAGAGCGAGAGCTTGCTTTTGGATTATTTTTATTATGATTGGGCTACTGCGCACTTCCACTAAAAACCGATCCATTATGCAAAGCCTACTGAGATATCATATATTTTAAGGTTTTTTTTTTAATTTTAGCACATTCTGTGGTTTATTGTTCCATAATTTATGTGAATGCACGGCAATACCACCAACGTGGTGTCGCTGTAGCAAATTCATAAAGAATTAGTTCTGAGTTTTCTGTGTCCATTTCACAGAATCGACAGGTAATGGTCTCAGAGACCAATTTTGTGTAAGTGATATCTCAGGCTACAGTGACCTGTTAAGTAACCATTTAAAAATCTTAAGTCCACTGCTGAGCGAAAGTAACTTATCAGAAATTTCTCTGTCCTGCGTTAAGAATTGTATCGCTTGTCGCTGACCGATAGATTTTCGAAGGGTTTTCAATGAATTTTTTCTCCTCCCACTTTCTGAGAAATTCGTTAATGTGGCCCTTTGTAAGTCCACAGCAAGGCTCAGAACCAATTGGAGGTATATTTACACCTATTTTAGCTAATCATTATTTCATTTCCCACATGTCCAGGAAACGCAACCTAATAATACTGTGTTGAAGTTCCCAAACATGTTAAGAAGGTCCAGATAGTCATTTACCATTGTTAAGCTGAGAAGAGGGATATAAAAGCAGCCTGAAAGATTTTCGTATTATCAAAGATATTAAAGGCTTCCAAAAACGGGAAAATATTCAAATGAGCGATGAGATGAAAACAAAATCGATATTGGCGGAATATGTTCAGAAACATTAAAATACTGTGAGAGTGAAGTTTGCGTGGATTGGTAATGCCTTTAAAAACCAAAAAAAGGATATGCCGTTCGTGGTTGGCATGGAACGATGCACCCCAAAAATTGTAGAGGAAGCTCGCAGGGTGACATATAAGACAAAAATAGTTAATCTTGTGGGTTAAATGAATTGGGGAATTGCGAGCAATAATTTTTACGCTCACTCACATATTTTTTGCTTGCTGCCAATACAAAATTTTAATTAGTCCAAGCGATTTCAATATTTTATTGCTTTTCTAAATTAAGATAACAATAGATTACAAGCTTTGACCTTTGAAAGCAAAATTTTGAGAGTAGTCACGTCATAGGGAATTCGGTAGCAGAATTGTGCCTGCTCATTTCACACGCATTCTTACGCTTTTCCATTCAATCCAACTGGCTGGGTTTATTTTTTCTTATAGCACCAACAAAATTTCAGTTTTGTCATAAACAAATCGCCATTTCATCCCCTGTTACGTCAGTAATCAACTCGAGTCGCTGAGCGTCGGTTAAAGTTCTGGATTAGCATCTCCATGCTTTAAATAATTTTGCTCTAAATCATTTCAAATACTTCGAAATAGAAGAGATTATAATTAACTCGAGCTTTAATTTTAAATTGAGCTTTCACTTCACACATGGAAAACGAGCTTATATTTCTTCACCTAAGGCAGTTGTGAACAACCTAATGGCTCACTAAAATAAGTCCCAGAGAATTGAGTAAGCAAACAAACTTGTATTGAGTGCCTTTTGAAAATAGTAAAAGTAACATAAATGACTGAATATTCAAATTTATTATTTAAAAAATCTATATTTTAATCTGCAAAGTTTTTATGTTGTAATGAATGCAAGCAGAATTCATTTTGAAAAGTCATGTTTCTACATACTTTCACTACAATTTTTATATAGTAATGTTCATGGGCCAACCTTTAATGTGCAATATTTCCCAAAATGATTGTGTTAAGTTCATAGAGTGTCATCACACGTTACGCCTTTTAATATTATTTATGGGTACAGATTTCAGGGTACAATTTTTAGAAAGCATGGAATTGACGGTAGCCTATTTTAATATAGCAACTACATATGCGAGCTGGTAAAATATCAGATTTACTCGCCTTGAGGCCTTTACTGGTATTTTTGGTGAAAGGATTGGCATATTAAGATATTGGCAACAAAATATAACTTAAAAAATTATTACAATACTTTAAAAATAATAGTGAAGGAAAAAGACGAGGATGGCTGTTAAATGAGATGTGGAAACGAAAAGTTTTTATGTCTACATAAACACAAAATTGAGCCTAAAATTTTAATTGAATCATTACTAAAATTACTCATTGCACGAGGCTAGTAAAGAGGACAACAATCCAACAAGAAAATATGTATGTATGTATGCGAAAAACACACATACATACTTACTTGAGTTCATAGAAAGCTGCATTGTGCAACTATGCGGCCTGTATTTCCATTTTTTTATAATTTTTTGTATGCTTCAGGAGGTTGCCTTATCAGTAATGCATTATTTTTACGTTTCACAAAACATTTTGTGAAATTTCAACATCATTAAAATCAATTTCAATTTTGTAGCATCTGTGACGGCACGTCGATTCGTGCGTGAGTGCATACATCACCTAACATACTCGCGCATATCAGCATAATTTGACGCGTGAAAGGTCAGCGATCAAGCGGCAAAACAACTGACAGAAAGCTGGCTGGCTAAGCTGGACTCAATGTGTGCTCAAGTGGGATAAAAAGAAAAGCACTGTGATTACTGGATTCGTGTTTGACATGTGCACACATGGGAAAGAAAAAAAGTTGAGATAAAACCAGGTTACATGCACACACTTAGAAGAATGTGTGTTTGTGTAATTACAATTCCATAATAACTGGATAGATGGAAGGTTGGTTGAATGGCTTGCCGACTAATGACGCTGACGGCTGACGGCTGACGGTCAGTGAGCGCGGCATTGAAAACGCAGGCTATGACATGATTTAAAATCCACTGAAAGTCTGCAACCATCCTAAGATCTCCTCGCAGCCACCATCATTCCGCCAGTATTCAAGCGGAAGGTGAATCATATTGTACAACACTTTCATACAAATACTCGTGCCAATGCAACACAGCTCAACACATGCATATATTTTAGAGGCGAAGAGTGGTGGTCACAAAAAGTTCATTTCGGTTTCCGCATAAAAAAGTCGGAACTTTAGCCCTACACTTCTTAACTTTTATATCCTCAGAACAAATTAAAACCAATATGTGGATTTTGCATGATAACAATATGATTTGCAGTAATATTATGGAAGAAATAATATTTCGTTAAATAACCAATCGAAATATTTGCTGGAATATAAGGAATTGTACCATTTTTGAATGTCGGCATCAAAGTGCATATTGTGCGTTGAAAAAATTGCTTTGAAATCCCATGTATGCTCCTCCATCGATTGTATCTAATTCGAGCAGTCGATTGTTCAGTGGCGCAGGTCGGCTTTATACCGATAGATGGTGCTACTTTTCAATGCGATATAATATTATTCATCATGGAAAGACTTACGCCTCAAAATCGAGGCTCTATGAAAAGTGTCCATCGCGCGTTTAGGCCAACTTATGGTGTTGAGCGATGAGGCCTACTCTTGGCTTATTGGCCATATTTGAGCTGAGAAGCAACCCAAAGCAATTCAAAAATAGTCATTACATCCATTGAAAACAACCGTTGGGGCGGCCTATGGACCGGAGGAGTCATCAGCCCATATTTCTTCAAAGATGAGACATGCGCCAATGTAATAGTGAATGGCGAACGCTATCGCTCCATGATAAACGACTTTTTGATCCGTGATCCCGTGAAATCAACGACATTTGATTCAAACTAGAGGGCGCTACCTGCCGTACAACCAGTAAAACAATGACTTTGTTTCGGTGGGCAATTTATTTCTCGCCTCGGGCCAGTAGATTTGCCATCAAGATCGTGCGATATCACACCTTTTGGCTTTTATTTGTGGGGGAAGTAAAATCTAAAGGCTTTGTGGATAAACCAGGAAGTCAGCACACTAAAGTTATTCACGAGATACTAACCAAAGTTCTCCAGCGTGTCAATCAAAATTGGTTTTTACGGATGGCCGAAGTATGACGCAGTTGCGGCCAACATTTGAAAGGGATTGTCTTTAAAAAAAATGCCATGAATAGTTCTACACAGAAATAATAGAGTCAAACCACGTCAAGTGGGCCCCGAATTTTCCATCAAATTCCCGATTTTAAAATCAAATGCATTTTTGGATAGGGAATTTGTCACATAATAATTGCTGTGAATAGTTTTTTTTTATTTCAATTTTTGTTTATGTTATTAACAATTGAATTTTTTTGCATGATATTCTTGTAAAATCAATATCTCAGAAACTACAATTGATAATTTGATGAAATTTATTTCGGTTACCGAAAAATGTTTACTCTACCGATTTAACGTTCAAAGACTGTGTATTTGTTGAAACAATAAATTTTAACAATAATTTTTATGAAAATTCGCAATTATTTTTGCGTTCTTCACGCTCTAAATGGACAATATTACAGTCAGATTAAGCGCACAATGCTCACCTTTAATAATCTGTAAAAAAAACTTTGTTCATCCAATCCGTTCTGAATATATCGAATTTTTTGTCAGTCGAGGCACTACGCACGAAAACGAACTTGCGTAAATTTTATCATTTGTATTTTTTTTTTCTCACTTAAAGCAGTCTTTATATTCTCCACAAATGCTGAATTGAATTTTTTTATTCCTTGTTGAATATTTACTCTCGAGGTTTTTTTTTTCGTTGATGATTTCTACTATTATCTCTTTGACATTCATATCACTTAATTTTGAAAAACGTCGTTTTTTATTGGCGGTTCACCAAGTTCCTGTAAAATATTGTTCACCTTTTCTAATTTTAGGTTATTCTGAATTTCCTGGTTTTCAAAATTAGCTTCACTAACCGAACATTCTTCTGCATCAGAAGAAACTTCAGAGTCATCGTTTTCTGCTCCTTGGGCAGCACTAGAAAAAATTAATCAAAATTTTCTGTCACAAATTTTGAGAACTAATTGACCTTATTTGCCTAAATAATAACTATTCAATGCACAATATCTTTATATACATATCAAGATTATACCCACTGTGGCCTTGGACGTATATACGCTGCACTTTCAGTAACACTTCCATCTCTATGTATCTTCATACGACATGATTTGCAAATGTATTTACCGATATATTGTTTGAATTTTACATCCCTGTGAGCGGTTATTTGGAATAAATTATGACGTACGCAATTATGACTTTTTTCCCCCAACGGATTGCAACACTCATCAGGTCGAACCATTTTCATAACAATGCATAATAATTTTTTTCTAACCTCAAAGCATAGACAACATATCGTCCCCTTAGTATAACAATTGCCTATGTGCTCATAGGCTATTATTTTTTATTGAATTTTTGAATTCTCCATCGTCGATTTTATATGTGGTCAAAATTTTGTCAAATTCTAGTTCCACAAAGTGGGTCAAAACGTCAGTCAAAAAATAATAAATATTTACAGACATAACGAGATTTGAGTGAGAGCTACTTTCGACAAAAAGTTTGAAATTCATTTTCTCAAAACATCAAAAAATGTATAGGCTACTTTAATACTAAGGGGACGATATTATACAAGGAATCACAGCACACTGACATTAGAAGTTGCGGCGACTGTACGACTCTGCAAAGCCATGTTCATGCAAGTTCGTTTTCATGCGTAGTGCCTCGACTGACAAAAAATTCGATATATTCAGAACGGATTGGATGAACAAAGTTTTTTTTACAGATTATTAAAGGTGAGCATTGTGCGCTTAATCTGACTGTAATATTGTCCATTTAGAGCGTGAAGAACGCAAAAATAATTGCGAATTTTCATAAAAATTATTGTTAAAATTTATTGTTTCAACAAATACACAGTCTTTGAACGTTAAATCGGTAGAGTAAACATTTTTCGGTAACCGAAATAAATTTCATCAAATTATCAATTGTAGTTTCTGAGATATTGATTTTACAAGAATATCATGCAAAAAAATTCAATTGTTAATAACATAAACAAAAATTGAAATAAAAAAAACTATTCACAGCAATTATGTGACAAATTCCCTATCCAAAAATGCATTTGATTTTAAAATCGGGAATTTGATGGAAAATTCGGGGCCCACTTGACGTGGTTTGACTCAATAAAGATTGCCCAAACAATTTGAACTTTCGTTGTTGTATTTCAATTTAAAATCCGTTACCCCTAAATTGATCGGAGCATAGGGCGGAAAAAAAGTTTAGGGTGTTTATAATTTTGCATTGTGGTTTACATGAGAAGAAGTTACAATCGGTTAGGGCAAGTATACTAAATCATCAATAATTAATTTATCAAGCGTGGACTCCATACCTGTCTTAAAGTTATTTGACAGTTCTTTTTTATGTTTCACCAAGCTTTAAACTCTCCCACTCGAATGTTTATAACTAATTGATTTAAAAATTCACCAGCTTCGTCTAAAAACATATGTACATATAAAACCAATTCACTTGACAATACCGTCTGAATACACCCATCCCCAAGCACTTCCTTCGCGTCGCCCAATCTTCGCTCTTTCGCAGTAAAACTTCACTTCGGCCGCCCGACAGACAGCCCAGCGACTCAACATCACAGACAATTTTCAAGCTAAAACTCCAATATAAAAGCTTTGTTGTGCCATTGCTGGCCATTGTTGTGATTGTCTTCTTGCTGATGTGCGCTTTTGAGACTTTCGTTTTTTCTGTTTTTTTCTTCGTTTCTTTCTGTTGGCCATTCTTTTTCAGCATTGATGAGTCCCTTTGGGAACCTTTTCTCATAGCACACCGATTTCGATCACAGCCACTTTTGCGCGACCGGCGTACTTTGAAAGGTTTTTTAACTAATCGAGTGAGCGAACAGGCAGCCGGTTTGGAGTGGGAAGAGCAAGTAGCATACGGAGTTAGGAGGGATACATGAACGCGGCAGACTTTTGTGAAGATTTAATGATTGCGCTCGAGCTGGCTTCGCCTTATTTGCCCTTTTGGTTGGCTAGATATCTATAATACTTTTCTTTAGCCTTTTTGCGGCTGAAACTTTTTTGCGTTTTTTTTTCTTTGTGTTTATTTTCTACCTTTTATTTTCAACTTTTATTCAAGTTCATCAGGCGGTCGTGGCGCTGTTTTATGGAATGCGAGCAGTAAGTAAAATGTATCGCATTTTAATTCGATTTCCAGTAAGTTTCTCAAGGCTTCTGGTGCGGATGAACCACAACATTTTTAGAGCGATTAGTAAGCGAGGCTGTAATTACTCCAACTGATAATGGGCAACAACCTGTTTAGCCACAATTTAGGTACTTTGTTTTTGTCTTTCTTTGTTGTGTTTTTCAGTGGTAAAATCAGCGTAAACGCTTCGTTGTAGAAATGCCAATAAACTGAATCCAGATCACAGCCACAACATGCATGCCAATGGAAATTAAAATATTTTAATTCATTTGTTAGCCCATCAACAAAATTAGCAATTAAATTTTGGAAGCCAGTCATAAGGCAATACATCAAGCAAACATGCCCACTTAAATATTCGGTTTTTCTCATAGTTCGTATGTCTTCATCTCTATCAGCCAATGGCAGTTAAAAGTCTAAAATACGCGTAAATATAAATAGTACGAGCATACATAGGTGTACATACCTACACCGGTGTTCACAATATTAGCAGCGGAACGTATTGCAAAGTTTTGACAATTTATTTATTCTTTCTTTTTACTTTTCTAATAAAACTATAGTTCATACTACAGCAAATATCATATAACTCATGGTTTTTGACTTTGTATAAAATTAAAAAAAAAAACATGTTGGATAATTTCGGGGTATGCAGTTTAATAGCCGATTCAATTTTAGTATATAAGTACTATTGTGCCAGTTTAGGAAACAAGCAGAGCAACAACATTTCAACGGAACATCTTTATTGCTGCCATTACGTTCAAGTACAAAGTGCCACAAAATTAATCATCCAATTAAGTTTTTAAATAACTTATTTTACTTAATATAAAAAAAAAATTGATTGATGGAAATCTTGCTTGGAAAATAAAACAATAGGAAAAACTTGCACTATTTCGCGCTGCTAATATTGTGCGCACAGGTGTATTTATATGTATAAAAGCGCTTGTTCGCATTGATTCCTCGGTAGTCACAATAAAACAAATCATTATTTGTAAAGCACCGAAATTAATGCTTACGTAAATAAGGCTCTAACAATATGGTAGCAATAAATTTCAAAAACAAAAACATTATGTAAATTGTGTTGAAAGCTCAAGTTAAGCGATCAAGTGGAGAATTATGCAAAAAGACTAAGAAAATAATTTGCATTAAAACTATATATGTATGTACGCAAACTTCTAAGTACATTAAAGATGCTAAAAGGTTTTGGAAATATGATAGAAAAAAATCCTTAACAAGTTTTCACCAAATTTCTCTAAAATAAGTCAACTCACAAATATTTACAAAAATGCCTAAGGGAGATTAAATAATGTAGGTAAATAGGAAAAAATAAAAAATAGTTTAAAAAAACTAAAAAACACGCTTTTATTGCTAATCGAACTAAAAAGTAGAAAATAAATTTTAATGACAAAGAGACCTATAATGAAGTAATGGCAAATCGAACGATCAGTCATAGTCAACTACCTCAGAACAGAATTATAACAAAAATTAAGATACAAATAGAGTAATTCAAATTAGAGTTAAAAGCGTGGGATGCATTTTGCTTCACTTTCATAACCTTCTGTACATAGGTAGTTGCCAATAGAATGATTGTAATATTTACTATATCAAGCATCCCACGCTTTTAACTCTAATTTGAATTACTCTATTTGTATCTTAATTTTTGTTATAATTCTGTTCTGAGGTAGTTGACTATGACTGATCGTTCGATTTGCCATTACTTCATTATAGGTCTCTTTGTCATTAAAATTTATTTTCTACTTTTTAGTTCGATTAGCAATAAAAGCGTGTTTTTTAGTTTTTTTAAACTATTTTTTATTTTCTACTTTTTAGTTCGATTAGCAAAAAAGGGTGTTTTTTAGTTTCTTTAAACTATTTTTTGTTTATTATGAATGAAAATTATTGTTATCATTGCAGTTAGTGAATAAATGATTCGATATATTCGTGTTATATTTAACTCCTTTCTTATCGACTGTGAGTCTAAAGCTATGCAGTTATCGGCCGTGATAAAGAAGTAATCGGGATGAAGAACTTATTTCGTGGAGGGAGCCTGAGAAACTGATTTACAAGGATAAAAAAAGATTTTTGATTTTACAACCAAATTCACCTTACTTTTTGCCCACAGGTAAAAACAGAAAATATTAATCCTGGCAATCCCAATAAGGATAATGGAAAACTTTTATCAAATTATTGCATTGTCATCGGTCCTTGATAGGTGTGCAAAATTTCAAGTCGATCAGATGTTTAGAAGCCAGTGAAAATTAAGCTCAAAGATTCCGTTACATACATACATACATACATACATACATACATACAACCCGACCTAATAAAAGTGTGTTAAAAAAGAATAAACAAATTTGACCAAATTTTTTTTATTAAAATATCTTTAGATTACGGTACAAAAACAACAAAAAGCTTTTTGACGAAATAAAGCATACAAATTGTAACACAATTCGATTTTAATAGCTACCATTCGCGTTCCATACTTTATAGAGTCTTCCGTAATAAATATTTGAAAGGGAAAAGAACAAATATGTTGACTGTTATGAGGTGAAAATATGAGACCTAAAGCTGCGTATTATCTATCCATCTCGATTAAAAAAAAATATTGTTTTATGGTAATATTTCGGATTAGAGTTTGTGTAGTCCATTGACTGTCAAATTTACGACATGGCAACCTCTAAATTATAAAACCGTATAATAGATAAATTTGCAATTCACAAGCACTAATCGGCATTTAAGATCAGAAATCATTAAATAAAATAACACAAAAGACACAAACAGCAGCTGTCACAAGCGCATAAATGAAGTGTTAGTAGTAAAAATCTGGTCAGCAAAGGATTAACCGAATAAGTGGAAGCTCGAGGAAAATTTGTGATATTTTTAAGAAGCACTAGATTATACCCAACCCACAATACTGCAAGTTATATAAGTAATGAAGAAGTACATGTGCGCATACATACTTATATGACCAGACTATAAATATTAAGCTTACTTTCCCATAATAAAAAGCACATAAGTTCCGCTCTCAACGCATTTATCTTAAAACTCCCCACCGATTTTGAACAAAAGTGGTGATCCCCTATTCATCTGCATCAGCCTCCTTAGGCAGACAGGCCAACCTTAGGACAGGTTAGATTGTAGCGTTTGTCCACTAATGGGACTTGCTTTTATTTGTCGTAAAAAAAAAAAAAATTTAGAAGATCCGTGATTTTTACAGCACAGAGATCGTGTAACTCGTTAAACAAATTTCTACTTTAAATGGTAAATAGGCGTGTGGATAGATCGTCTCTTCCTCATCTAAGCAACTTTTGCAGAAGTCAACTGTTTGTCCGCCCATCCTCTGACTGCCTACCAGATAGTGCCCCGGAATAACAAAAAGCAGTGTGTCATGACTATGCCTACTTTGACCCAACTGATATTCTGTGCGTTTAGCATGAAAAGTCGATCAGAAGTCGGGCGATTCAGCAGGTAGGTTCGTACACCACCTGGTCTTACAATTTTCTCAAAACTAATTAGCTTATAAGTCTGTATGGGTTTGCCTATGTCATTCTCTGTGTACTCATCAGTCAGCTTGGTGTCAAATTCCGCTAGTTCATCGACCATGCAGTTTCCCCCTTTGTGACAATGGCCAAGAACCTATATTATTTTCGGGTGAAACGGCTCAACCCTCTCTTTAAGAGAGGCTACCTTAGAGGTTTTCGACAGTTTTTGAGCGATTTTATCGCCGCATGGCTATCAGGGAAAATATAGATATCACATCTCCAGGTGTTGCATCACATTCTACCAGGCTTTTATTATTGCCAACAGTTCAATCTAAAAAACACTGCAGTGGTTGAGAAGCCGAAAGCTGAAATGGGTCCCCAGTTGTTCGGAATATACCCCTCCGCCCACCCTACCCTCGAACAGATGATGTGCACGAGGACACGAACTTGTACCTATTACTTTAATGTTTCACTCCATTGGAGTGATGATTTGGAGAGTATTTCACGCCATATATGTATAACAAGCATTCATTTTTGTAAATTAGATATTGAAATGGATATTCAGAAATCTATGCACTCTAATAAAGAACACAATTTATGGAAAATCACTAAATTGTTGTAAAAGCTATAAAAAATAAAAAGAGTAATAAAATAAACGACACATAGAAAATAAAACTTCGTTTGTTCAACATAAAAAATGTGTACCTTTAGTAAGCACATCCATATGTACATATGTATGCAGGTTTTTGTGAATTTCCTTCAATACTTCATTAACTTGTCAACGCCAAGCAAATTAACATATCACGCTTTGTGCATTTTTTTCCACTATTATCTGTAGCCTAATTAAAATGCCAAATATGTCGCGCTTGTGTAAATGCCCAAATAATAAAATTGTATGTAAATCCACAAAAACCGATGCTTTGATGTTGATAATTTCTTAATTGCGCGCACATTGTTTGGGGCTTTTGAATATTTAAACATAAAATGCAATTCTAGTACAAAGAAAAGTTAATAAAATATCACTTGAACTTACTTGCAAAAGGAGAGTCCATTGCTTTGTGTGATACACGTTCCGCCATTTTTACAGCCGACAGCCATGCATGTGGAAGCTGGAAATAAAAGAGCAAAGACAAATTTATTAAATTTGCTGAGGAACATGAAATGAAAAAAATATAAAATAAAAAACGTTATTATCTAACAGGTAACGCCACTCCAGGATTTTGGGAAAAGATGTTTGATTTTTGCGGAGCAATAGTTCAGAGCCAGTTTTTCGATAGCAAGAAAGTTTTTATCCTTCTCTGCAACGCTGATTCTCTCTAAATCATGCAATGGAACAAGACTAGTAGTACTAGTAGTAGAGACTATAATAACCTATGTAATCGTGCCAATAACAATCACTGGACTCAGCAATGGAGAATAGGTATTTCTACCAAGTGCCATATTAATTCCAAACGATCTCTTATTTGAATTAGAAAGCTTTGGTTTAAGTAATTACGAGTACTTTGGAATACAGACCCAGAGGTTAAAGCATTTGAAAGAGGTTTAATATAGTTTTTTAGTGAACGGTTAGTAGGGTTAATGTGCATGAGAAGAGTTTTAAAATTTGTCTTACCCAATTGAAGAATTGCATATGTATATGCAAGTATGCTTAGTATTAGAACAAAATATGACCACATGGTGCGGCTCATTTGAAAAGTACAGACTGAAATAGTAATATAAAATATGGCAAGCTGTAAATGCAGGCATAAGAAATGCAACGATAGGCCAGGCCGAAGTAGCGTATTGTCTTGCGCACTTCCAACCAAACCTAATCCAATCCATTTTCCTCACTGATTTGTGGCACACACTCGCCTCTAATGACAACAGCCACTAACTCAATCCGACGCTGACGTTGCATGCAAAGAAACAACAATTCGGGAGATTTTCATATGGCAACTCATAAATATTGCAACGGTCGACAGTGTCAAAATGAATCGGTGGCAGCGGCGCCGTCGATTAATTTTGCAATTTTTGTAGCCCAATTGCCCAAGCCGTGATGGCGTTGAGGCAGCAGCAGCAATGAGTTGCATTAAGCAAACATAAAATTACATAAAAGCAACAAAAAAGAGCTTCAAAGCGCGAGTGGCCCTTACTGCGCACAAAGTGAAATAAACACGCGTTGCAAACAAAAACGGCAACACTAAAATAAAACGAATGTGACTAAAAAAAAATCGGCAATATAACATGCCACCACATTGGTACGAGGAGTAGGTACTCGTATCTATCGTGGAGTAGGCATTAAGTCTGCAGCTGTTGGCTAGCTGGATGTTGTGCAGCCATCAAATTTGGGGGGCAAAAAGCGGAAGGTGCGCCGCCGAACAATAAACACTGACGTGACATGGCAAATGTCGTTAAGATTACATTTCAGTTTGGCAGTTGGCGTTGCAAGTCGCCATTGAAGCTTGATTTGCTTGCATGAGTGTACTTGTACACGTATCTAAGTGTGTGTGTGTACAAGAATATGTGCGCATGCGCAGACGACAAAAGACCATTGGGTATTGTAATAGCGGTAGAAATGAAGTCAAATCGCGGCAACAACAATGAAATGCAATATTCCTCGGAAATTACGCAAAATAATGTAAAATTTTAAAATGAGTATGAAAATTGAGCCCGAACGACCAAATCAGTAGTGTCATACGCCTCCATACATTTATATGTATGTAGCTTAGAAGCGCTCATATTAAAAGCGTCGTCTACATACAATAGTTCGCGTGTGAGGAGAACCAGAAATCATCAAATTTCCATCAAAGCACGTCGTGGAGGCCGCAGATAGGAAATCACGGCTGCTATGTGGCGCGTATTTGGGTTAACAACTTTGCGAAATTTCTAAAGAAAACACAAAAGCCGCCATCATAAAAAAGCAATTGGCGGCAGAAATTATAAATAAGCAAATACAAACAATAACACGAAACATGGGAGTGGCAACGCACACACGTGTACGCACATTCGAGTGCGGTAAGCCCCCAAAAAATTCGCAAATCTCAACTGTCAAGTACAAGTTCGAAAGTGATTTATTTTTTTTTTTAGTTAAAAAATAACCAAATTTCACAATAAATTGAGAACAGGCAAAAATAAATCTCTGCAACGGAGATTAATAAATGTAGTTTCATACGCACATACATATGTGTCTATATATATGGCTGCCTCTGAGCTCACTCAACTACCTGTCATGAAAAGCGCCTTAGTGGCAGTACAACAACCCGTTGATGCTACACCGCAGTGAAGCAAAACACAAAAACGAAAACAAAACTAATCATATTCAGCTCCATCCAACACATAGGCGCATATGTGTGTATATGTGTACACGTAACTACCCTGCAGGCACTTACGGCCTGAATTAATGAAACAAATGTCTGGTTCAGAACTAGTACCATTTCGCACATTGCGAAATATTTCACCTCAATCATGTGGTGACGAGCGGTATTTGGCCTCCTTTGCAGAACTATGGCATCGAATGAGTATACCAAAACTGTTAACGGGTTGAACCCATGGGGGTAAACATATATTGTTGGTCAAATTAAGTTTTCGCATTTGTGATTAAGGTTGTTTCGCAAAATAGAAAATAAGTATCCATCTGAGCCAAATATTGGCCAATTGAAATAAGATTTCAGGAGTAAATTTTTCGCTAAACATATTGACCCATTATTGTCCGTTATAGTGGGTCTTCTTGACCCTTTATTCAGCCTTGACCCTTAAAAAGAAGTTAGAGGGTAAAAATATCACATAAAATTTTCCTTGAAAAATTTCACAATTTCTCTCACAAAATCTGTAAATAACAAACGCCAAAAAATTAAAAAAAAAAAAAGAATACCTTTGTGTGTTATGAAGCGAAAAAAAGTGCACTAGAAGTCGTTATAAAGTTATTAGAAGCGCACCAGTCCGTTGGTAGTTAATTTCGCTGTAGCGTAGAAACAATGCTTTATTTACACAAACACTCGTTTCTACAAGTAGATATGTACCTTCACGTGTATAATGCTTTCCGCCCCATCATCATCAACCAGTCGCTTGAACGCAAAACGCATGCGACCCATTTCATTTCACTTGCCAATTTATTTCTTTTCCTTCGTGTGTACAAAAGCAGTTACGCATGGAAGTTCGTCCAATTTTGCTTTTCTCACACAATTTTGCGCCTCATTTTTGCTCAAAAGTACTCACTTTGTTGTACCTTCTACTCGTACCTTTGAGACAGCAGCAACGAATGCAATAGCAATTGAAATAGCAACATCAATAACAACATGTTGTAATCACTTTTTAATAATAAAGAGTCAACCAAAGCAAAAAGCAACAAATCCAGCCATATAACAAAGCAACAACAAAAATACAACTGGCCATCAAATAACGCATGAAAAGACAGAATAAAAACAACAGAAGACAAAGTGAAGTGACAGTGGGATGCAATGCAAAATAAAGGAAAATACAAATTTTTAATTGTAAATGAGTTCAAATAATGAAAAAATGAGTTCAAAAAAGCATGAAACGTTTCGAATATAGGAATACTCACAATCAAAGTAATGTGTATGTTTGGTTAATGTTTAAATTATTTGTTGTATGAATGTTTAAATTAAGAAAGGTAGAATATATGGCGTTTTCAATAGCTTTAAAAACATTTTCTATTTACGATAAAAACAACTATTTTATGAAATTTGTATTAGCTGAAATTCGAGCAACCCTTTTAATCACCGGAAGTGTGCTTGCAACGATAGATTCCTGTGAAGCCTATTTTTCACAACGAAGTTTCGGAGCTTATATGTCCTAATTCGAGTATGGGCATTTTCGATTATGACTATGGCTTATTTAGGTTATACGAGTGGTATACAAGAGGGGTGACAATTAAATTCAGTTATTTGGTTATATAAATAGTAACTCAGGAACTTGCAATGAACGGGAATCGATCTGCGAGAATTAGTTAAAAAAGGCGGCAGAATTTCCATGAGATGGGTAGTCACTGGAGAAAAACACTGGATATTGTAATATCCATAACACAAGACCCGCAAAAACTTAGTAGTGACAGAAGTTGTAATTGATGGGTAGAGTTAGAGGGAGTCTATTGAGTGTCGATAACAAAATTTTGTTCGAAATTTCATTTGCTTGAGTTTTGTTTATATTTTTCCGAATACCCATTTAAATATTTTATCCACTTTTACTTCAATCTGGCTTCAGTGGACACTGCCAAATGACGAAAACCCCAGCAGAGTCAAGGGCTACTTAGCAACAACGTCGATCCGCACCCTACAATTCAATCATAATGAAATTTATTGTGGCAACATGTAAGCATAATAACTACAACAAGAATCGAAAGCAAATCGAAAGCACCAAAGGACAACAAAAAATATAAATTAGTACGTATGTGTGGATGTATGTATGTGTGCACTTTCGACAACGAGAACAAATGAGCGAAAGTTCAGTGCACTACACGCGTAAGCACTTTAATGCCAACAACAAAGAAACAACAACGGAATTACAACAATAATGAGCTTTTATTTGATGAATTGTGCGCCTGCCTGACTGGTTCGTCATCCACTGCAACGCCTGATTATGTTGCGTTGTCGATTGTTGATGTTTGCATGGTGACGACTTATTTCAGCATTGCTGATAGCTGAGCAGGGCAAGCCAACAACAATTGGCAGCCGCAAAGTGCCACAATGCGTACGATTGCAAGAAAGCAGCAGAAAAAGTGAAGCGAAGTGCAATCTTGACTTCTTGTCGTTGAAGTGAAGGAATTTCTGTTGTTGTCGCCGCCACATTGTTGTTACGCGCGCGCGCGCCCTGTAGTCTTGTTGCAGAATTCTGTGATTGCTATGTTTGCTTGCTACGCGTTCACCGTTCACCATTGATGCATTGATGTCAAAAAGTGTACGCAAAAATTTAAATGAGCTCGTCTTACGACGCACTACTGAGAAATTGACAATTTCGTAGAGCTTTCGTGCTTCATTCGTGGTTGTGACTGCAATTTTTTGTTGCCACTACTTTATCACAGCAATGTTGTTGCTGTTTAAATTGATGTTCGCTCTTTTAAGTGACATTAAATTAGGCATCTCGTTGTTTGTTGCTTGACAGCCAGCCACTGGTTTGGATTGCTGTCGGCCGCCGGCCGTTGGTGTTGATGCTGCTTTGCCTGATTGGCTGCTGTTTGTTAGCATTCGCTACTGTCATCGCTTCACCATTCCGCAATTCCAGTTTGAAACTTCACTGATGTGTTGCTGATGCGTCAGAGCGTGTTACCATTGACAGCTCGTCGTGTTGGGAGCTGAGGTGGTTGGCAACGTGTTTGCAACACTTGGCTGCAACAAGCGCAGTCTCCACCCTTTTGCCTGCAGCGTGAAGTAGCTCTGGTTAATTCTTAATGATTATTGATTTGAGAAAATGTTGTACCAATTTTTTTGGGGGGAAACGCCAAAAGAGGTTATAAGGCGAATGAAAGGAGGCACCGAACAAATTGGAAGTACTAATTGGAGGAAAAGTTTATTAAGGAGAAATTTGCAAATAAGGCGGTACCAAATACCACTAATTGTTGATAATTTTTGCTTTTCATTCAGAGAAGTTTATTAAAAATAATGAAAATATGAGCAGCGATCCAATTAATGGTTAAAAAAGAGGTTGTCTGTAAAGTCGGTTTACTGGCGATAGTTCAACGTGACAACGTCATAAGAAAATACTGATGTAATGGTTGCATTTTTCAAAAGAAAATTTTAAATTTATTTGTTTGATAGATATTTTGTATGGATTTAGAGAAGGAGGTAAATGGAATTACAATGAAATAGGTCAAGTTACATTTACACAAACGTGAAAAATGACGAAACATTTATCAAATTCATGAAAGATATCGCACCCTAAATACAAAAGGGTCACAACTCAAAATGTACTTCTGCTCAAATATGAACGAAACGTTATCAATAAAACGGTCCGCGGATGACATATGGCAAAAATAAATTTTTTGTTTTTTGGTAGGACTGTTATAAGCTTACATGGCGAATTTCAGAGTGATATGTCACATAGTTCGTTTTCTGTGCTACTGTAAACAAGTCAAGCTCGAGTGTGGAAAATTTTGAGTTGTGACCCTTTTGTATTTAGGGTGCGATATGTTCAATTTCGATTGTGCATCAGACGTTAATAAGTCAACAACACTTAGAGGCACCATCATCGATTTGACTTTTTCAAGACAAGACACTCGAAACACCCCCTTTCATTTGCTACTTTTCCTATCATCGTCCTATTCTCAACAGAGAAATGGTTTATTACCATGCACACAGGAAGAAGGCATATGCAAATACAAATATGTGAATTTATATACATATGCGCATATACATTAATATACATGCTCCCTCAAGTAGGAGAGAGCCAGATGTCGAACGTTGCCGAACGCGGGGGCCGATTGTGCTCTTTGTCGTTCGTTCCGCGCTTTCGCTTACAGTTCAAGCAAGGTAACGGCCATGAGCAAGGTAACGACGGATGAGCAAGATAACGACGATTGAGCAAGATAACGACCATTGAGCACGATAACGACACATTTTTTCGTGCGAGCAGCCGGCTAAATCGAATTATGAGACGTTATCACGTCAAAATAATAACCAGTAAGTACGTGGTAAGCTAGTTTTGATAAGCTATAATACCCATTTAATTTGCTTAATTTACGAAAATATTAATTATTTTTCAAAAGATGTTAAACTATAAACTGTATGCACGGCCTCGTGTAAATAAATGGCCTATTAAGTGGTCACAATCTCAATTTTTCAAAGAAAGCCAATTTTTAAACTAAATAACTTTATAAAAATGTAAGACCATTTTCTTTATTTTTATATATGGCATTAAGAAAAATGTTTTGCGAAATTTTTATGATACATTTTTGGCCTTTCTTCTTCTCCTCTTTTCTTCATATGTACAGATGTTCATATTTATACGACATTTCTTTTGACTGAATGACAACTGAATCCATTTAGCATTCCACTCACTCGCGCTGGCTTACGAGTAATACTCCTCACTGATTCATTTCCGCGCGTACTCACAATGAATGGACGCCTCTTAGTTAATTTTTTTTTTTCTTTCATTCACTTGATTTTTTAGTAAAAAGCTACAATGTAAAGTGCATGAACCTCATTCGCAGCACAATATGCAACATTCACTTTCTGACAGGCACTGTTTGTATAGGCATTTTAGAGATATGAATGTCAGAAATTTATATGCAACTGTTTGAAAGAACATCCAAACTAGAGTTCCAGATACCCAGCTATGGAGCAGTGCGAATAACTCGAAACCCATCGATTGCTCAACTGCTCAAATGCTTGTTCGAAATTTTCATGCTTTTGAACAATTTGAGCAGCTAATGGATTCGGCTCTTAACTAAATTCAGTTTTTTTTTAATACAAATTTATTATAACGTTTTTGTTCTTCATAAGATAATAGTTAAAAAAAAAAATCGGAAATGCTTAAAAAAATTCCAACAACGTGCCGAAAATCCAATTTATATTATTTGTGAAATATTCCAGTTCAACTTGTGTCGTTTGATCTTTTGATTTCAGATGTTGTGAACCCTTAACATCGTGACAATAGCAGTTTTTTCTTTGAATGGGCTTACTTTGCAATACTTCTAACTAGAGAACTACCGAACATCGATTTTTAAAGCTGACCCGAACCAATATGACCTAGCAAGCGGCACCGTCTTATCAGTATAGAACTGACCTGCAGCACTGAAGAATGGCTCACTAAACGCACTCGACGACGAGGCGCAGATAAATATTTTGCAGCAATTTTTTCAAGAGAAAATATGAGCTGTATTCAAAAATTTAACACTTTCTTGCCAGCAGATATTCACTGAGATAAGTATCCAATTCGTTACTTAATATGTATTATGGCAAATCCTATAGCTTTAATTCCCAAAGGATGTTTGAATTTTTTTTTTTTTTTTTTGAAGGAATACGAATTACGAAAGAAATGTTCGGCAAAAGTTCGACTTTTATTGCCGAAGCCGAATCAAAACCGAAGAAAACTTTTGCAGCCGAAGCTGAAGCCGAGACCTTCCTCTCTCTACAGGTGCAATAAAAACAACGGGATTACTTTCTTAAGCTGTTCGGATTTCGAAATTGAGAACATGAGAAAATTCGAGAATTCATACTATTATTACTACTTGACCTTCTGTGCGTTTGCTACTAATTATATATAATTATATATGTCATATTTCTTCTTTTTCTTCACCTTGTTTCGTTAATTAGCCTCAATTTTTGCACCTATAGCGACATATTTTTTTTGCGCAAATTCGAATCAAATTATCTGTTGGGGCCATTTCTCGTATGTCACTTTGTCGGCGACTTTACTCAGCCATTTCAACGTTGTTGTAGTGAGCAGCTTCCTCTGTGCGAGTACAAATCTATAAAATTCATGAATGAACGAATAACTGGCGGCACGACACACAAGAAGATTAAGAGACTTGAATGGTAACATAGAGACTCAGCAATGGGTGAATGAATTAAAACATAATACAACGTTTTTTATTAGTTCGCCGGAATTCAATCGAAAGGCATTCAAACGGAGGTATTGAAGAAGATTTAGCGACTCAGTAAGGGAAACATAATTTCGCAACTTCCGGTCACATGTCAAAGCGCCTCTTGGCCTCTAAAGTTTACAAATTTCTCAACAAAAATTAAAAAAAAAAATGTTTGTGGAATTATTTTCGAATTTAATATTGAAATAAATCACAGCAAAAAATAGGTGTTTTTTAGGAGATTACGATGTATCTGTCAAACCCATGCTTTTGCTTAATTCTTAGTTACGCGAAATTAGTGCTCAAAATCAGTTTTTGGTAGAAGTTTTCACAAAGAACTTCACCTAGTTTATGGCATACTTATTTCCGGTTCAGTGGAAGAAAAGTAATACACTTTTTGAAGCTGTATGTCTACCAGACGAATTAGTTTCCAATACTGGTGAGCGGTAAAGGCGAATGATTAGCGCGTTTTGTGTATATTGAATAAATTTCATTGAGGAAGTTACAGCGAAACCCGAGCAGTTTGACGACTTGCAGCCGAAATTCGGCAGTTCGGCCAATAAAAATGATCGACCGGCTGGCCTGAAATTATTTATAAATACTAAGACCTTAAAATTTTCATGCTAATAAAGACAGAATATTTGAAATTTCATTGATTTGTTTGCTTTTTATTTAAAAAGAAATTTAGACCCAGACAAAATCGGTTTAAATAAATTAAAATCAAACAAAAATAAGGCAATTTCCAGCCCCAATACCGTTGATGCTTATGAAAAAAGTAGCAATGAGTCCCTGTCGCACAGCATCACAATTTATTGCGATGTTGATGGATGTCGGAGCGAATGCTTGCATGAATGAATAAGCGCTTGGCAAAGCACAGTCGAGCACACGCTCAAAGCGCGTTTAAATGATGAACAAGTAGTAAAAACATATTGAAATACAAAAAAAAACAACAAAAAAACAAGCATCACAAATTTTCAAGAGCCATAAAAAATGAAATAATTTTGATGGCATAAAAACTTTTCAGCCACATGCATACATACATACATATCTACATATGCAAATATGTACATATGTATGGTCTTATTATATTGCTATTTTTGAAAGAAAAAATGCAATTGTATTTGCCAAACATGAATGGCAGAGGCAGGCAGTTCGCCACGCAGAGGGTCGAACTGAGCTCGGACTGCCAATTGTTATTTTGTGAATTAAGCGAAGCTGAAGCCGTGCGCTGACGCATGCAATAAATTGCAAATAATTGTGGCAACACGCTGTTGAAATTGCAAAGCCGAAAGACACTTTGAACCGAACGAGCAGTATTTAATAAAAACTGACAACAAAAGCTATTGGAAACGCAAATGTGCCGCGTCCCGCCAGCAGCCACAAATGCAAAAATTCATATCCATACATATACATGCGCGCATTGCATTCTTGTTGACTCACTTACCAGCGATGATGGCGGCGGCAGCGAGAAGTCATCTGACAGACAGCCAACGCGGCCTACATGCCACCATCAAACGATCATTCGTAGCGATCAGCCGGTCAGCGCGGCAGCTCGACAATTGTACGCTACAAAAGCAGCAATTGCCAGCGGCCACGGCTGAATTCAATTGATTTGACATCAATTAAAAGAGTGCAACATAGCCTGTTGCCGATTTTTTACTTTTCGTATACCTATACATATATGCACAATTATTTATTTTGATTGTTGTTGGTTGTGCCATTGCCACCGCTCGTGTGTTAGATGTGTAAGTATTGCTGGTGGCAAATTTTCACGTACAAATGTACGCCTCTGGTGGACAATGTTGCTGCAAATGTGCAAAGGAGCAAAATTTCAAGAATCACGACAACAACGGCACACAAACACAATTGTTATGATACATACACACACACACATCAGACCTGTCAAGCACTCCACTATACTCTATGTGCTCCACCACTGCTCTCTGGTTTTACATTAGTCGGTAAATGCCAGAAAAAGCGGCAACTTAACAAATCAACAACATATCAAATGCAACACAGCAATTAATTTTTGGTTGAGTGTATATGCATACATATGTATGTGAGTGTGGGTATGGTCACAAGTGCCGGGTGTTTGGTGATTGGTGAAGTGTTAAATTTTTTAGTGGATCGTCTAATAAATATTCAAAGTTGGCTGGAGGTGGCACATGAATGGTGAAGAAAGCGAGATATGCAGAAAGAAGTTCACGAGATAAAATCATTTGGGCATTTGTGACTATTCAAAGTGGATATTCTGATAAGAGTTAAAAACTGAATAAGCAAACTGCAAATTCTTCGGGTTTGATGATCAAACAAATTATCATACCCGTTTATTTGGGCTACACCACAATTGCAGAAAACACCAATGCCATTTAAGTGCTTAAAATTCTAAGTCTTTCGAGTTTTACAGCTACGATGGGGAAAATCTGCTTTCATCACTGCGGATCCAAATAAATATTTACGTTGTAACACTTGGCTTCGGCATAATAGATTTTAATATGTAACAACAGAAGTATTTTCGTATCGAAAATCAGAGGAACGCAACATCGAAGAGTTAATACCAACTTGAAACTATAATTTTTGAAGACCTCTCGACTCCAATCCTTTTGACTTTTACACCTGCTCTCCTCAAAAGTCGTTTGTAAGAATGCGCAGGTCACAAAAAATCTTACTCGAAAGATTAGCATCAAAATACAGAAAACCTTATGCAAATAGGAGCATTCTTTTAATAGTTATTAGCCAACATACATGTAAAGAATACAAAAATGGCGCCATGCGCAAACCACTACTTTGCTGAAGGCGAATTTGACCGCTATTTGGAGTGACTTTGGCACAAAAAATAAACAAACCTTTGTGTGCAAAGTTACTTGGTTGTGAATTAATCAGTGAATGTTTTGATAATTAGACTTAACAAAACAATTAAAATGAAGGGTCCCGTGTTAAATTGCGAAATTTGTTTAAGGAATGACAATAAAGCCTTCAAATGCGATGTTTATATAACCGAGCAGCTTATGCACTTTCTTACATACACCTACTTTATAGAGCATTTTAGCTTTTCCATTACAATACATAGTTTAACGCACATTCTATGAAATTTCTCAATTTATAGCATCATCCACAAACTTGTCGATGTCTTTTTAATTTGAATTTTTGCTCCACTCCCTTTTTAGACATAAAATCGTCACAAAATGTAAAGTCACCTATAATAAAAACCGTTAAGCGACAAGTAACATGGAAAATGACGATGGGAAAGAGTGTGAAAAAAGGCTTAAGTGGGAACGCCCACATTGTCTAGCTGGCGACAGTAGTGAGCGGAATAGCTAGGCGCAGGCCATGCCGCAGGTGTTGCATGTTGCTATAAGTTGTACTCTAAGATGGGCGCAGGATATGATACGAGTATGCACGAATATACAATTCGCATGTTTGGAAGTAATAAAAGCATCAGAATGTGATGAGGGAAAGGTGGAATTGGGAAGGAGTATTTTTGCAAAGCTGTCCACCAAGTTGAAGTAAATAAATGTAGCAAATAATGCCTCTTGCTGTTACTGTGCGCTACTAATAAATGATTGTAAAATAGGAAAAGATGCAGTGCTGCTATTTGCTGGAGTTTTTAATAGCAATAAGCAGTCAAGGTAACTCATATTTGGTCGGACGTTTTTATGATGATGTTACTTTGAGGTCAACTATGTCCCGACTTGAGCTCAAGTTGCAGTCGTTCTTTACAGATTTTTATGCGGTATGCATATTTGTTTTACAAATAGGAAGTAAACTGTCCTACATTAGCAGATGAGCTGGTGATAGAAAATGTGAAGAGGAAAAATATGTACATACATAATTTTGGCTCTTAAAAAGAGGTGCACCTTTTAAATGGAATTTATTTTTGACACATTTGACAATTTGGCAAACAAATTACAATATAACTCATATTAAAAATTGCTGCTTTTCTTAAATATTCAACATTTTTTTTTATTTATATTGAAGTGGCAATATGTTAATGTTGCTCATACACTGCAAGTCCTCTCATTTATTATTTGTTTGAAAGTTGCCCTTTACTATATAAAACATTCCACAATTCTTAAGAATTGCTTCTTGTAAAAAATAGCGGAAGTAGGAGGTAAAAGAGTGGCATTAAAACGACTTTAGAAAAAGGCGCAAACAAATTGTACATCCACCACACAACTGGACAAAGTAAGTCCCTATTCGCAAAGCACAACGTAGCAACGTAGTAACCTAATAAGATTTAAGCAGCTAGTCAACCTATGTTAAAAACATAGTAGGGCATAACATTAGGTGAATTAATAAGTTGTGATTGACTTTGATGAAAAATTGGGGAAAAAATTACTAATTTTAAATCGCTTGTTTATATTTGTTGACTTTATAGTCCCTTAAACGAGAGCAGTACCGAGTTTTTAGGTAGAATTGTTCTCACTTCGTTGGCCATGTTTTTTTTTTTTTTTTAAATTGGCCATCTTTACGATTATAAGGTCTGTCAACAGAGAACATGCAAATGTCGTAAAAAACAAAGCACCTAAATATAAATATAAAAAAGTAAAGTACCTAAATTTACAATAATTTTTGTATAATAAAGTGTCCTAAATATAAATGCAATAATTTTTGTTTAATAATTTTTCTAAAATTGGATAATTTTCATGCATATACACTAGGGCGGGTCGATTTAAAAATCGCTCATTGCTCTGTGAAAATCGTATTCTAGGGATCAAAATAAGAAACTTTGCCGAAGGAACCATACCTCTAAAACGAATTCTGATGTCCCCCAATTTGGGTCGAAGGAAAAATCCCACTTTGACCCATTTAGAGTGATCCAATCGAGTCCAAATGTATGAGCGACCCCCACTAACTTTGGACGGCAGATCCACCCATGCCAGTGGCACACCCCCTGGAACTCCCCTGGGGGGTTCCCCATACAATCATTTCAAAATATCACCATTTTTGGCCTTTACATGAGAAAAGAAACTAAAAAGTTCGAATATGATTTTCACAGAGCAATGGGCGATTTTTTTGCCTCCCCACAAATCGACCCGGCCTAATGTATATAATGAAAACGTTATACCATTAAGTCTTAAGATATATAAAACTGCGTACTTTTCAGGAACGGCTGTTCAGCCGATTTCTTAATCAATACGTAACTACAGTCTGGAAAAAGTTGTTGTATTTAAAAAGCTGAAAAAAAAGTTTCACTCATTTTTCAGCCAATATCTACAGACTGTGATCAGCCCAACATAGCAGTGAACTCAATAACATGGTTTTTCAGAAACCGATTTGTCCCAGATTGATAGAACTACAAGATTGGCCTCTTCTGACATTCGCAGTGTAACATAGAACAAATTCAAAAGGAAGAGGCGGAGTAAGCGAAAGGAAATGACACTCTTTCTTGCCACGGCGTCATCGGCAAAAAACGCAAACAAACTGCATTTGGAGGTATCGTCCTTTCACAATTTAACACGCGGCATCTAACTTTTTTAGTTTATTTAATTTAAAAATAACAAATCTGAAAATCACAGTTCACTGAATATTTACAAACAAGTAGCTTCTCTTTCTTTTGATTGTTTATTTGAAGTGAAGACGTCATTGTTTGCCAAAATAGTGAAAAATAAGGCGCTACCTTCAGCGATTTTGTACACCGTGAATTCGTCTGAAATCTATTATTTAACGGCTATGATGATAAACCAAATTCGTTAGCATGTCTCCGTAGACCTCTGGATTATCCAGCTCAGTGCCCCCATCATTTTCCACAGGAACGAGTAGTCAATTATAATAGGAATTATATTATACACCCAGTTTTCAGATTTTATACAGGTGTTAGAAAAATCCCACCAACTTTATCTCCCCAATTCTAGGGCTTTTAATTGGAATTTCTTTTTGTTTTTGGTATGCAGTTTTATATGCTATTAGTGATGCGTTTCTTATATAAATATGCGCGAAATTATATTAGTAAGCATGCATTTGCCTTTCCAAGCATATTACCTCGCTGTCCTGTAAGACTTACCTAAACTTTGATACAAAGTGGTGCAAAATTAATCACCCTATCGAAAGTTTTCTATTTTCTGATAGATATTGCCATTCATTTTTTTCATCGGTTAAAAGAAGATCTTGTGGTCATCTCTGTATTTACATATATCTAAAAATTGTTTTTGTATTATGACACTATTGAAGGAAATTAACGATATGTAGAATAATCCGCCAATCTTAAAAGCGGGCTCGCCTAAAAGCCACTCTATTTACATAAAAACATATGTATGTACATATGTAGATAGCACACAACCCCTTTTTTATCGCGCAATACCTCCAAATTATACGCACCGCTTGAAAAGTATAAAGCATAATTTTGTGGATGGTGTGAGGTTTACTATTTTTAAGCTCGCGAACATTTGTCACGCCGCATTTGCATTTTTTTGTTTTCCATTCGTTATCATTTTATTAAAAAAATACCTGACAATTAAATAATTTTATTTTCCCGCTTTTTTCTACAACATTTTTCACAACATAATCTGGTTTTTTTTATTTTTTTCGTGCTACCGCTTAAGTTTATGAGCAGCTGTAATTAAATCTTTTACACATACGATTTTCCGCAAAATTAACATGCTCGCATTGCGTTAAAATGTTCACAAATTGACTGAGGTGGCGTAAAAATAATTGTAAAAATATATTTTTTTTCTAAAGAGACAGGGGAGGGTGTTGTGCAGAGTAGAGGAGAAGAAGGCAGCTGGTAATTCACCTGTCACACATGCCTGCACGCCAGACGCAGCCTATGTGGATGCATGATTCGAATGAAACTGCCTTCTATGTACGAATAAGTGATTAAAAAAATTGTGTTGGGTGAGCGAGTCTGGGCAAGATGAGTGCGGTGATGTGCGGCAGTCATCAAATGCTTGGTGTTGAGCGAGCGATATGGCATGGTTGGTTGGTTGGCTGCCTTCGACTGATTTGCGCAGATCACTTACAAGCTTGGATTTTTTTTTTGTTTTTTGTAACACTCACGATAATTCCAACGAATTGTGTAAATGTAATGAGAGGCAAAACTGAAAATAAAATACAAAAAAAAAAGGTTTGTAAATCATAAAAAACGCTGAAATCCATAAACAGCAAATCCGTTTTCACGCTCTACCAGTGAAGCCCAACGCATTGGCTTGTTTGATGGTTAGTTGGTTGGTTGGACGCGCTGACTGTGCCGCAATGCGCATGCGTGCCGATGAATTATGTGTCTATTTGGAATTTTCACACCCTTTTCCCACGGGCCAGCCAGTGGCAAACAATTAAATGGACCAAATTTAGTGGGACAAATTATGTTGACACTAACTAACTACAATACTTTTGTGACCACATGAAATTGTCTTCCTAATTATATTTACTGCTTTGACAACTTGAATATTTGATTGACAGCTTGCGTACGCTTGTTGTTGACAGCCTTAGTAGTGGCCCGAAAAACTGTTGTGCAACATTCAAATTGGAGCGTAATTGGAGTGCAAGGAGAAAAATCAATCAAATACAATTTGTGGCTCGGACAATTAGGCCACTCCAACGACACGGCTGAACATTTATAAAAGTTGAATTAAAAGATTTCACAAAGCCACCAAAGCCGGTTTGCCTCAGGGGCACTCCTTGGGATCTATTGTACCTCTGCACGTGTTTTCGATTTTTTACAGTTTTAAAAATGGATCTGAATTTGCAACAACGAATTTGTATTACATTTTGGCTTAAAAATGGATTCAACGGTAAATGTGGTGAAATGATGTTGTGAAACTGTTTCGGAAAATAGAAAACAGCCGTTTACGAGTGGCATGAACGCTGCAGAAGAGATCGTGCGTCAATCGAATATGACGTAGAGAGAACGTAGTGGCAAGCCGTCGACATCGAAAACTGATGGAAACTTCAATCAATAAATTAAAATGATACAAAATAACAAATTAACTATATGAGAGCTGACAGAGCATTGTAGTTAATGACTTAGGTTTGCGCCGTATTGCTGCCATGTTGGTCACAAAGGAACGGAATTTCATGCAAACAACAAAACCGCGTTTATATCGCCAAAGACATGATTTCCAAGGCTGTACCCGACCGAACATTCATCGAACGCATAATTACTGGAGACGAGTCGTGGGCTTACGAGCACGACACGCAACGCAGAGATCAGCCTAGTGAGTGGAGAGCTCCGAATGAGCCCAGGCCAAAGAAAGCGACGTTCACGGTGGATGGATTACAACATCACGAATTTTTGCCTGAAGACGTTAGAGTGAAGCGAATAGCCAAAAATTAGGGTTTGTGGGGAAACAACTCATGGATCTATGATAACGCACCGTTGCAAAGTACGATGTGCATTATCCGTGAATTTTTTACCAAGAACAACACGAACATTATCCAACAGACGTCGAATTCACCTGATATGGCTCCCCGCGACTTTTTCTGTTTGATCCAACCAAAAGACCACTACGGAGAACGCCTTTTAACAGCCTAAATGAAGTAATGGAAAAACGATATAATTTTTTTTCGTTTTGTGTTTATTATTAATTATTTTTATTTTTTATTCTTGGGTAACTAATTATTCCAAAAACTTATTTAAAATTCTGGAATCAATGTAACTATTCCTTCTTTCAAATATATGATTTCGTACTGATCGTTGTTTCATCGTTTTCGACCGTTGCTAGGAGCTTCGGATTTTTTATAAGAAAAAAGTCCATTAGGACATAGTTCTAAAGTCACTTTCGAGCCCCCCAAATTTTAAAGGAAAAAATTTAAATTTTGGCCAATGTATTATGAATGCTTCACTTGGATTAACACAAACTTGTACTTGTTTTTGGAATGATACAATTATTTTCGATACATACTTTTTACTTAAAAACCCCTAAGATAACGCCATAATAGTTAATAATTTTTATATGTAAATTCAAATAAAACCTTGAAAACAAGAATCAGCTAATTTTACAATATTTATTTTTAAAATTTTGTTTACAATGAATTTTTTTTACACAATTAACACTATTATTTTGTTACTTTGACATGAAGAGTCATTTTGTTACTTTCTATCTTTATGACCAAACCTCCCTATTTTCTTATTATTTAAAATTTGGGGAACTATGCTCTTATGGACTTATTTTCTTAGAATTCTTTTTAGACCCGAATCTGCTAGAATCGATATCTGGAAAAAATCACTTCATAAAATTTTTTTTTGTTTTTTGAAAAACAAACATGCATACATTTATAAATGTAGTAGATATGTTTATCTACCATATGCATAGCTACATATGTATGTTAATTTAATAATGCTTCGTACGGTGCCACGCATGCGCGATCATTTCTCATTCGTTTAGGCGAAAAAAATTTGACATTTTGATTTGGACACGTTTCCAAAGGTGGCTACGGTTTCTAGACTCTGGGACCGAAGGAATGTGAAGCCATTGTTGCAAACTGTTGTTAAACTTTTCATTTCTCCTTTACACGACATTCAATCACTGCCACAAGGGCTTATACTAATATGTTCCATGGCATTAGATAAACTCTGGGAAAGCACGTTTCTTGTGCTTTTGATAGCGTCGCATAATTCCTCACAGCTGCGCTCCGGTTTATTGAGCACAAATACAAATTGCAAATTTTATTCCAAGTTGGCTTAACGCGCACTTATGTATGAACGAATGCATGTATTGTATATACATATATATATTGAAAACCACGACACTGCCACCTAACTTTGAATTGTGATTCTCTTCGGTTCCATTGTTAAGAGGTTGGAGTTATTATATTTATTGTGTATTTTGCGTGGTAATACGGGAATTTACAGTTTACAATGATTTTAAGAACAAAAATTTTGAATATTTACTTGCAGAATGTTTGTTAAATGTTGCTACATGCCAAGATTGTGTGAATTCGTTATCGAACCAAGTAGTATCGCACTAGTGAACTAAATGAGCGATATATTAACATTTCCACGCAAGAGAACCTTCGAATTGATTACGCAAAAACACAGATACCCCCTGTTTTTTGGAATGTAATCTTCGTTGGAAGTTATGTATTCCAATTCCAATACATAAATGTTATTTAGCTATTTTCTAATTGAAGTCATCTAAAATCTTCCCATATCTCACCAATTTCTACAAGCCATTTCAGGTGACACTTGCCACTTAACACTCATCAAAATTCTAAGTGTAAAGCAAAACTAGACACTCTCGTCTTGTACCGTCTTATTCATATACATAAATATACATACATACATATATACGAGTAACTTTCAAATCATACACATATCGCTTCCAAAGCAGGCTACACTGCACCAAATGAATTAGCAGAATCAACGAGCACGCGCGATAATAACAAAACTATATTAAATCATAAGCGCTAAAACAATAACAACAGCACATATTGTGCATGTATACGTAAGTAATGTATTAAAGACTTTCAATCACGGTCAAAATTTTCTCACGGTCCCAGTTACACACAAAAGTCAAATTAAAAAATAATAAAAACAAAGAAAAAGAAAACTGGATTCCATAAAGTGATAAAAGCAAGACGCACAACAGCACAAACAGTATTCGTATTGACAAAAAGTGAGAAAATGGAAAAAACGAATATAAAATGTAATAAAAAGCGAAAATAAAAAGGGTGTTGCTTGGGGCACAGCGAGCGGGCGCGGTAACGCGGCAAGCGAAATAATTTGTAAACACGGCACAACAACACTAGTCCCATTTACGCAAAAACCTCAAAAGCCACAAAAATTAAACAACGAACAAAACAACTGCAGGTAATGAATGGGTGAAAGAAAGTGGGAGAGAAAGAAATTTGGTTTTGACTGAACTTGGGCGCACACAGATATTCAAGTGGATTAAGTTGATGAAAAAAGTAATGTAATCCTGATTTTTCCAGCCGGAAAAACCCATTCCTTTTTCATGCGTGATGTATGTATAAATACATACATGATTTAATATAATTTAAAAAAATAATAATTATTTGTTGATAATTCTATGCTTGCAAATATGAATGCACTAATTACAACCACAATGGCAATGTATCATATCTTAAGTGTGGTGTGTGGCTTTATCAGTACCACAGCAAAACCAGCTAGCCAGTCAGGCGCGACTTTTTATCAGAGCTTTGACGACAAGCAATGAGAGGCTTAATTTGCTTCCAAAAGCACAGCAATGTATAAGTAAATTATGTGCCCTGCAAGCCATACTCCCAAAGTAAGCTGAATGGTAAAAAAATATTAAAGAATTATTAAAGAAATTATTATTTCTCACACCGATTTTTTGCTGAAGTTTCTAAGATATAAAGGGATATGAAAAATAAAATTTTGAATCACGAAAAATGTATGTGCTTTTCTGCGTTTGTGTTTCAAATAAATTACAGAGAGCCAGTGTATCATTATAAATAATAATAATAATAATAAAATACAGAGAACAGCTTTATTGTCACAGCTATCATTGACCACAAACGATGCGGTATTTGACTTAGAGCAGAGCTTGGCGTCAACTGATAAGATGCGAAAAGAGCTAGTAAATTCATAAATAGCTAAATATGAAACTTAAAAGTTAATAATAAATTTTTAGAGTTCGCCAAATTCCTTTGCCACTCAAGCACAGATATGATGAAGTGCACATCTCGTTATCTAAAGACTGCCTTTGAAGTTGAAGGCCTCATCATGGGCAAATGTGAAGAGCAACACATCCGTGAAGGACTAAAAATTTCATTATTATCAAGTAGGGATTATGGATGGCTATACAAAAGTTGTGAGTTAAATATTCTTAAAGAAACCATTTAGAATTTTCTTTCAGCTAGTGGAAAAAATATTCTTAAAGGAATATTTTAGAATTTTTCTAAAGAAATCGTACAAAAATTGTGCTACGCATTTGTGTCAACAACTTCATACGCTCTGCTTTCAAAGTAGCAAAGAATTCGTTACAGAATTCCGAATACATATTTCCAATACTCGTAAAGTGTTCATAAAGATTTTGGCGTAGTTGGTTTCAGGTGGCACACAAATAAAAACAGTGCACTTGTAAGTCTAATGTGTGTGACTATTAATTCCTAGATTTCTTGTTGGCGCCACGTCCCACCGGAAGTTAAAGGATATTATATTATATGTAAATATATATTTCTTGTTACTTGTCTCAGTCAAATGTGAGGTTAGCTTATCTCTTTGATTGACAGCAAAATATGAATTTTCTACCCCCTAATTTCTCAAACTAATTTTTATTTAATTTTTTTATGTAAAAGATAAAAAATTAATGCATCAGAAATTTATATTTAAAAAGCCTACAAAACAAGGAAAAAACAAAAAATTTAAAATAATTTATTTTTTTTTTGTATTAATAAAAAAAATGTTAAGAAAATTGAAAAAAGCAAAAAGTTAAGTTTACGGTTACTCATACGATGCGAATAAATGCCTTAAATTTTAAACCAGTTAAATTAGTGAAAAATTTAAATATTGATAGGTAAAATTTTGCACCAGCGCCAACTTAACTTAAGCCCCTTAAATTAACCTCTCTCGCTTCTTATATCTTTTGATATTTCTGTTTATAGAACGCTTACTTACGGGTCCACAAAAAAATTTTAAATCACTTCTTAAGCACGCGTTACTTTGAAATCTAGCAGACTTCGCAATACATTTTTTAATTCACTCCATATTTGAAGCTAAGCATTTGTTCCCTAAACAATTCAGCTAAAAAGTTAGGCAAAACTGCCGTTTCATCAAAACTATCATTTTCGACTTAAGCTATTCTTCCGTACTATCACGGCTTTAATTTTCGATCTAAAACACTTCTTACCCTCGTTTACCACTCCAGCATTCTTATCAGCTCGACTGCCTGAAAATCGTCCACCACCTCCCTCCTTCTCCTCTCCTAATACTCACATACATATCATCGGTATGTGCAATGAATGTGAATGGGAGAATGCCCGAAGTGGGTGAAGTGCATTGTGTGACAACAAATCCACATCTGCGCTGATTTATCAATTCACCCCCTCGCTCACGCAGATGCGGTTTCTGCAACGCCAACGCTCCATTCACTCGAATACAATGCAACGAAAGTGTTGAAATGGCACAAACACTTGGCACCACGTACATACATACAAAGGTACATACGTATGTGTGCATGTAAATATAATAGTTTATTTAGAAAAATAGTTTTCCCACCCAACTCAGGCGACACGCGTACGGAGAAAAAATAAAAAAATAGTTAAGGAAAAAATCAAAACAAACTGTTGACTAGGAAGAAGCAGACTCTCAACTACTTGCGACGCTGTGCTCATTGTTTTCATTCCTTTCATTATTACTCTGGCTGTGGCCGCTATTGTTTGCTGCTTTTTTCTAATCTCTGATGTTGTTGTGGCGGGCAGTATTGTTGCTGGAGTGTGCCTGCCTACTTCACGAGCAACATGTGCATTTTTCGAGCAATAAAAATAAAAATTCTAATAACAACAAAAATGAGACGTAGCCAGTGCTGTACTTATATTCTTATTTTCTTCTTGTAAAAAGTGTGGGAACAAAATTTCAATGTGAGCGAGAGGAAGTTCTGAAGTAGTGCAGAATTCGGTGAACGGAACTGCTTGACAAATAACGATTTATGTATTTGTATTTTAAGGAAATAATAGGTCATAATGACATGATTTGGGAGCTTTTGAAGATGCGGTAAATAGCCAAAATATATTTAATACGTTTTATACAACACGCCACCATTACACTAAATTTATTTTTAGTATTTGTAGATTTATTTAAAGCATATGAAATATAAAAATATTTATAATACAGCTTTACAATTTGCAACATAACACGTGCTGCTATCTGCCTGGTCGCTAAAGAAAAGGAAAGATGGTAGATTGTCGACAAGTGGCGTTGATACTGTCAGTTTGACGACTACGGTGTAGTGCCACCGTTCAGAGGCAGTGATGCAGGGTTGGCAATATAATTTTCCAAAAGCTGTTATCGGAAAATCTGTGTTTACATATTTTTACTTAGGGAGGAAAAGTAATTTGAAAATTTGTATGCTGTTTTTTCTCGAATTTTTAATTGTTTGAGTTATAACATTCTTCCAACAAACGGGCGATATTGTTTCTGAACTATTGTAAATCAGCCGTTTCATGCAAATAATTTCTCGAAGGATGCAACTGCAGTCAAAAACCATTTACTATACATCAAAATATTCCTAACACCCAATAAAGGGTCTAAGCGCCAATTATATGCATATATGTATATACATCTCCTTAAACCAATATCTATCAGTATTCAAATAAGAGACCCGATTGTAGGTGAAATGGCCTAGAAGATGACTACACTGCGTTCGATTTCATATGTTGAAAAATTGCACCAATATTGTTTGAGGAGCGCCTCACCTTATAGTAAATAATAAAATAATAATATTTAAAGTGAAAATTATTTCGTTAGGAATGAGCCCACAGACAATGGTTAAATTGATAATAAAATCGATTAATAATACTTTAGCGTGTACACATTTGATAACGCGTCTTTTTTTGCTATAAGGGGGCGTCCATAAATTACGTGAGGTGTTTTTTTCAATTTTCTGAGATGTCGTGAGATATTATTCAACCCCCTCCCCCATCCCCCAATCTCACGTGAGATTTTTCAAAATGTGGGTTTCTTATGTAAACGCGTTGGATTGTTATTGTAAAAAGAAAAAAAATTTGCTTCGTGCTTATTGTAAAAAGAAAAAAATTTGCTTCGTGCTTTTATTTACGACTAGTTAAGACTAGTAATCAATATGGCTGAGAGTTATAAGTGTAATAAAAATTTAACAATAGAAGACTTAAATCGTAACTACTGCGATTAAAAAAAGAATATCTACTCTAATTCAGTCCATGGAGAATCATGCGCGGTTTCAAGAGAGACTATTGGGACCAACATGTCCATATGATTTTCAATAAAATCATGTGCTCCTGCAACTTCGTTCTAATCTAGCCACTCTAAGCCGTTGACGCTTGCGCACAGTAACTCATTAGCTCGTCTTGTGACAATCCGTGAGGGTCGCACTTTGCGGAACATACGCGCTTGCTTAGCTGGTGCAATGAGTGCTGCTCGCCTGTGCTCTGCAGCTTTTGAGCTTGTGATAGATGCGAAGTAAATACCGCATGTACTGCAGCATATTTTCTCTAAATCATCACGTATACTTGGGCAATAGAGATCAATAGGCGTGCTGATGAAGGCATTCAGCGGTTGAATCGGTACGCGTAATGGAGCAAATGATTTTCCGTCATGTTCTTTAAAGTCCGGAATTGTCAAACGTCAACCTCAGTGATAGGGCGTTCGGCTCATAGTGGCGCGAAAACAACCGACGGGCTACACTGTACCGCAAATTCAGATTAAATTGAGCTATTTGGTATAAAGCAAATATGGTGGTTTGACAGTAGTAATGTATAACGTCAAAGTATGAATGAAATTATTTTCTTTCGAACGAATTAGTGAATGTTCTTACTACTACGATTACGTTGAGATAAATCTTAGTATGTACAATTTTTGCGTTTCAAATCTTAAGCATGTACAATTTTTTTGTTTCAATCAGAAAAAAAATTGGGTGATATTTGCCGAGACCCCCCTCTCTCCAACGTAAGATTAGATGAGATTTGACTCGACCCCTCCCCCCTTAAACATCTCACGTAATTTATGGACGCCCCCTAACAATGGAATTTCTCCTTCGTAAGAAGTTACAAATTCCGAAAATCGGGACTTAAAACAACGATCGAATGAATACATAATATTTTATATTCTCCTTTTAGTTCAAATATTTGTAGGAAACATTTTGTTGAAGGTGTCCGACATGGGTTTGCAGGTACATACATACATTGTATATTTCGGGGCACATGCTTTCAGTTTAGAGTTTAGAAATTCATATTTTTGTATAAATTTTAGTCAAATCTACTGTGAGTGGCTGAAAAATTAAAAGATCATTTCTAGTCTTTTTGCGTAAATAGCATTGTTAAATAAATAGGAGTATTTGCATACTGTACTAAATTCTTATCCCAATGCTTCAGTTTTATTTTTACATGCCACGTAACCCCATAAACTCAAAAAATAACTTCAACTCAGATTAAGCGACATGGAAAATGATAGTTAATTTATTGGAAATATCACTTAAGCGTTTTATCTTACAATTGTTGTAGTTGTAATTAAGGTTTACTAATGGTGGTTAATGTTACTGCGGCCACCACCCTTCAAAAGACACTCATTTCCATGCCTATGCGTGTATGAATATATTTCGCAGCTGTATGGGATAAGTAGCTAACCCGCTTGTCTGGGGACATGTAATCTAAACGCACTTGAAAATTACACTAAGCCAATTTGAATATCATTTTTGAAATAAAGGGAAACACAACAACAATGAAGACTTTCAAAAGGCAAGCGGACAAATAAATATGTGTATGTATGTATACGTTTACAGAAGGGCATATGTATGTGGGTGTTTGCGCGTGTTGTATGAACGTAGGATCGTCAAAAAGGAAGAAGATCCGTGGGAACCGGTGGAGTCGAGCCCTTTGAAAATCAGGAAAAATAAAAACAAAGCAAAACACCCTCCCCCGTATAAGTATATGGAAATTTTATATTTTAAAACGCTAAATAATGGCATATACTATATCTTGTAAGCCCCTGTATCCCATTAAATACATGGTTGTCGAGAGTAGGCGCGCAAGAATAATATGACTGTAAAAAATCCGCAAAATAAACAAATTTAATGAATGCCTGTCAAGCGCTTTAGAGGCCAGAGTAAAAACGACGTGCGCACAGGGTGGATTCGCAGACAGGGGTTGGTAAACCACTTGGAAAAAGGGTATGGAGAATACAGCAACACAACAGCTAAAACATAGACAACATTCAAGTGCGCACTTCCGCTGGCCTAACGACAGCAACAACAACCACCACAGAAAAGTTACAATCACTTAAGTAATCAACGCAAAGTTTTTGATTGTCTTGCATTTGCGCCTGCGCAAAATTAACCGTCACTCAGCATAAAATGCAACACTTTCACTCACCGCGCGTGCGCCCCCGTCCACCACGTCCAACGTTAGAAAAGTGGTTGCTTGTGGTCGGCTGTCTGTTGTCTGTGTAATTGCGACAATTGGTATTACATGTTTGCGCCGACGCGGAGTTGAGCGCTATTTGGGGGGTGAACGCGTATAGGACACGGCGGTTATGTCGCAGTGCGACAATGTTGCACATTAACACATGCATAGGTACATGCCATATGTATGCCTACTCGCATAAGTGCATGTAGAGGCATAGGAATGCTTATGCGTTTTTAGTGCTGGCATATTAACTTTATGCAATCGCTGCAGCAGCGCTGGCAGTTAAAAAAATTGCAATTGCATGTCAATAAACTTTAATGGGCCGTGCGTCTACTTGGCGTAGCTGCGCCATCAACAGTCAACAGCCAGCAGTCAGCCACCAGCTGGCGACCAGGCGACAAAAAGTGTCGAGTGTTATTTTCGTTTTTTTTTTCAACTCCGCAATCAAACTTTATAAATAAAACAACTTAAAGGCCGTAAATATCCGTTTAGCAAAAGAGAAAAAACAACCACGACAAAAACTGCTGCAATCAAACAACAAACCAACCATCATGCTCTGGCAAAGTTTTGACATTTGCGTTTGCATTTCAGCTACCGCGCGGACGATAATAAAAGTGTTTGCGTCCATTAAAAACGAATGCAAATATTTGCCAGTTTTTCTGCACACTTATTTAATTATCGAACGCCTTTTCTTTTGGCCGTTATTGTTGCTGCTGTGCTCTGATAGACCTGTACAATAAGTTGCAGTTGCTCTATAAAAACTTAGTTGCAATTAGCAATGCAACGGACGACGGCGCCCGCGGTATGGTGCAGACGTTATGTAGATCGACTATGTTTGCAACACAACCGTGCGACGGACAATCGTACAATGCGCGCAATAAACTCGTGATTGCTGTGAATTGGTATCGTTCGATGGAGAATGCCCGGCAGATTTTATTTTTGTTGTTTTTATCACTTTGACACGACCACTTGCCATTTGTCAATCAACGAAAATTATTTTAGAGTAATGATTGCGGTGCAAAAATCAAATGCAATTATCGACGAATGTCCAAGTGAGAAATGTAAGGAAAGCTTTCGGTACTTGAGGAAGACAAAGTGAGTGTAGCGAATAAAATTTAGAATGATGAATACAAAAGAATTGAGGTTGAATGCATATTAAAGTGAAAGGAGTTTTAAATAAAATGTGAATTTGCTACTAGTTTTTAGAACACGGCGATCGAATGACGTCTTCTCTACGTAAAATTTCGTCTTGAGAATTTAGTGTTCATAATAAAGCTTTTCATGCCATGATCTATGCAATTAGCCCGGCCGTAAAGTTAGTGATACTCAAAACACAACTTTTGCTGTTGTCACCCAAGCGGCTGTTAATTCTACGTGGTTGATTACATATAAATTCGAAGAGATGAAAGAAATAACGTGGCTTCCTGGCAAATGTTTTACTCGGAAGAAATTAAATAAGAAAATTATTGCATAAGAAGAGTATTTGTTCGCTTGGAGCGCAACATCCAATTTTAATTCAAAATTTTTTATTCTCGAGCTGAAGAAGAATCTAGGCTTGATAGCAATAGTAAGTGTAGCCTACCAACAAATTAAAGTGACTACTTCGACTAACAAACGAATGACGAAAAAGCTAGGTTTTATAGTAGCAGTAAGTGGACTAGTACATTCAATTAATTCTATTATTTTCCCATATCAGCATGGGTTTGTCGCTGGGAGATCTACAAACTACAACCTTGCTGTTTTCAGGAACACTGTTTCGAGTACTTGTCATCAGATCTTTAACTTGACTGTATTTATACAATCTGCTCGAAAGTATTTTAATATAACGGAGAATATAAATTCAAAGGCTTGTTTGACTTGGCTTTCATTTTATTCTTCTGCGTTGGCTGGAGTCGTATTTGTGTAATAGACGATGCGATGTTTCAATTGATGGAGTTCCAACCATCTCGTACAAGCTTGTACACAGTAGTTTTCAAATCCGGGGCCAACCTAATGGTAGTTGCGCACAGTTCCTTTCGGTTACGGCGGACGTTAAAGGAATGTCAACCTTACTTAACGTAATTGAATGCAAGTGGTTTTCAGAAATAACAAATATTTAAAACAATAAAAGACCCGGATAGGACACCGTCTAGCTTTCAAAATATTTTTCTCTCATTAGTAATCATTCCTTTCCTTGTACTTCCACTTAATCTACTTAATGTCAATTTTTGCTTGAACCTAAACCAATGTGAGAGAAGCACATTTGAAATAGCAACCTTTGTTGCACAGCTGCACGTACCACACTGCCACAACTGGTGTCTGGAATCGCGCGAAAATTCCTCTACTTCATTCCATTTCATTTTTATCTCGAAGTAAAATTTTTGCATTTCTATAAGTAGTTGGTATTTATATCTCTGGATAGAAGGTAGTATCGCTTGCGGCATCTGAAGCCGACTTTAAAGTGATGGCAACTACAAAAATCACGACAACAACATCTTATAATAAGATTAATATAAGTAACAGGGGAAAAACGAGAGCGCTGCCAATATAATGAAATGAAGGAAAAATTAGTCATAAGGAATGAAATTAAATCAAATGTATCACTGAGGAGGGGACAGATTTTCCGCACAAATAATTCGTGATTCGATGTTTTTGCACCTATTCAGCAAGTAATAATTCAAGTCATTAGTTAGTCTCGCAGTGCGTTGGGCACAAAATTCACTGCTAATAATTCAACTGTGAAAAAAGTATGTGTACTAAAATTTTTTAAAAGTCTGGCAACGCTGCATATATTACAAAGCAATTTTCTGCCACTCCATATTAGCGGTAAGACAGTGGTAAAAGCGAGACACTCCAACAACAAAACATACCCTGCATAAGCAGAAGCCCCAACAACAAAAGCAAACCATTTTATTCTGCCAGTTATCAGGCACCTTAACGCGGAACGCATCCCATGCCAAGCATCACCACTACACAACGCCAACACCAACTTCAACTTCAATTCCAATTTCAAATCTGATCTTGATACACTCAAATGCCAATCGCTTGCAATGCGTTAACTGACAGTAAGTTAACGTGAAAATGCAACGCCTCGTTGCGGCGCAAAGCTCATCCGACACAAGCAGGCACGCGTACTTTAATAAGTACACATACATATAGACAATGTACGCATATGTATTGGTTTTTATTGTTATTATCGATCGTTTCATCGATTGAATTTTGCATCTCACCAGCCTCCTCCCTCCTGTTGTGCCGCCAACACTGCCACATTTTATCTCCTCCTCTGTGCTTCAAGTTGAATTTTAAATTGAAGCATTCACTCTTTTGCGACTGCCAGAAGTTGTTAATTTTTTTGTCACTTCTAGTTATGCCTACACAAAACATATAAGTATGCATACAAATAAATGCATTTGCAATAAGTTCTTCTTCTTCCCTCTGCTTTGAGGGGAAAAAGCATGGCATCGTACGCCACTGGTGACACTGAATATAGACATCTCGCCGTTGTATTTAATGATTTCTTCTTCCCTATTCTTTGCTTTTGCTGCCGAGAGTGCACGTGTGTCTGTGTATGTGCATGAGAATGTGTGTGCGCATCACACCTGCCCTTCACCTCTGCCACATCGCCTTCACCTTTACCTTTGCTACACCGCATCGGCTGATTTTTCTATTTTATTCTCTTCTTCTTCTTCGTCCTCTTTCGATCTCTTTGCCTTCACCTTCGAGTAAACTAATCATTTTTCATTGCTTGTTATGCTTTGCTAATGCCATGTTCTACCATTTACTTTTGTTGTTTTTATAATTTGTGGTGTTGCCTTTGTTGTGTTGCATTTATGTTGGCATATTTTTGTAGTTAAGATGCCATAGCTGTTGCTTGTTGTTCTGTTGCTGGTAGAATTTCCATTGCACTTATACTTTTTGCATAGAATTTTCTTTTATATACCTCTACCTGGTTATTTCGCGCTGAAGAAAATTCTTAAATTCCAAACTGCCGGGCACTTGGCACTTGGTATGTTTGTATTAGGCCGGGTCGATTTGTGGGGAGGCACAAAAATCGCCCATTGCTCCGTGAAAATCATATTCTAGGGATAAAAATAAGAAACTTTGGCGAAGGAACCATACCTCTAAAACGAATTCAGATGTCCCCCAATTTGCGTCGACCTTTTTAGTTTCTTTTCTCATGTAAAGGCCAAAAATGGTGATATTTTGAAATGATTGCATGGGGAACCCCCCAGGGGAGTTCCAGGGGGTGTGCCACTGGCATGGGTGGATCGGCCGTCCAAAGTTAGTGGGGGTCGGTCATACATTTGGACTCGATTGGAGCACTCAAAATGGGTCAAAGTGGGATTTTTCGTTCGACCCAAATTGGGGGACATCAGAATTCGTTTTAGAGGTATGGTTCCTTCGGCAAAGTTTCTTATTTTGATCTCTAGAATACGATTTTCACAGAGCAATGAGCGATTTTTAAATCGACCCGCCCTAGTATGTATGTATGTATTCAGCTAGTTTAAATTTTTATTGAATGCACAATGCAGTGGCGTGAACTTACCTTCATATGAGCTGTATATTTATAAAAGCTATAGAGGCCAACTTAGCGAACCGTACCACTTTCATGAAAGCTTATGAAAACTACAGATCCTTCTTTACAAACAACTACAAGCAAATAAATAGGGGATTTTTGTGTGATGTACCAGAGTAACTGTTAAAAACATCTCAAAAGAACTGTTTTGAATTATACGATTCAATTAAATTTACGAAATACATTGCTCCAAAAGATTTTGAAAAGTCAGTAATACTAATTTACAGAAGTTCCTAAATTTTATAAAACTTTAAGATTGCTAAAATAAGATTTTGTAAAATTTACCTGAAGTTAAGAGTATCTTAGAGATAAGGTCCTACAAAATGAAATAAATCGTAGAAGCTTTAAGAGCATCAAAGAGCAATAAGAGGTCTAGGAGCTTTAAGAGCAGAACGATAAAAGCTTCATTAGATTTACTGACTTTACTCACTTAAAGTTCATTGCGGGACATATAAACCTTAAAAAGGCTCAAAAAAGCTTTGTAGTTTTAAACATACTTCTGAAATTAAAGAATTCTTTTGTTGTTTTTGTGTTAAATTTCCCTGAAATAATCCTAAAAATTTCACGAATGCTCCAAAAAGCTTTCACAAGCATAATGCATTTTTTTGTGATTTTGTTTATAAACAGCGTAATTCATTTGAAAAGCATTTTACAAACTTTCCGAGAAGGTTAATTTAAGTTAAAGTCTCGACTCAAACCGTTTTATACATTTTAGTATCCAGTTCGAAACTCCGGACACGAAACACCAATTGAGAGAAGGTTTCTTCTAAAAGCAGTCGCTCCTCTTCGGCAATGGCAAACCTCAGAGGATATTTTTGCCATGAAAGGCCTACTCATAGAAACCCATTTGCGTCGTGAACTGTAAGTCCTTCCATTTGTAGAAAACATCAAGACGCACACCACGAATTGGAGGAAAAGCTCGTCCAAACATCCAAAAACGGTGTAATTATAAAAAAAATGTTAAACTCCAAAACAATTTTAAGAAGAGAGAATTATTATTATTATTATTACAAACTGAAACTTATAATTAAAATTATAAGCCTAGTTAGGAGAGCTATGGCTCTAGATTGTTTTACCTCTTTTTATTGCAATTTAAAACTAAATACGATCCACTGTATTTTAAATATCTAAACAAGCCTCTTTCGATCACCTCTTAAAGCCGACAATCGACATGCTGCGCGGTATTTGTATCGATCGCGTGCAACTAATATGCCATGGTGCATGCAGCTGAGCCGACACAAGCAAGACGCATGCGAATGCGGACACATATGAGGCAAGAACAAAAATCTAAACAAAGTATCTACAACTTCAAACGACAATCAACAGCATACACAAATAGAAAAGTTGCTTAAAATACAGAAAAGCTCATTCTGAATAGCATGTGTATGTGTGTGTGTGTCGTGTGTGTGTGAACGCTCCCTGTTTAACCATACAATCGATCGGCCGAAGGTTGTCAGCCTTTAGAAAATCTCAAACTTGTGGCTATGAAATTGGTAATGAAAAGAAAAAAATACATATTAAAACGCAAATGGATATGTGCGAGTGTGCACTGAAATGACGACGGGACAGCGAACGCTTCAGCAGCATGCCACATAGCAAACAATAACAACACAAATACCAGCAATAGCAACATGCAATCATTAATAACATTACTGCATATGGCGGCCAGGGGAAGGCTTGTAGCTATCAACCACAACTTCAGCTTCAACATCAGCATCAGCATTCAACTCACTGTCAGTCCATTCGTACGCCTGTCTCTCGTACTCATCTCCGTTGCGTATGCGCGAGTGATCTCGACTGATATGGCCAGTTCATAGCTCAAAACATACACGTATGTGTACATATATACTTGCAACCAACCACGACAAATCCATATAGGACCGCGAACACGTTCCTTCTACCTCCTCACAAGCCAGTATCTGACCATCTCAGCTCGTCGCTGTGAAATGTTTTTATTTTCTTTTCCATTGCTTCGTTTGTACATTTCGATCATTTTCTTTCAATATCAATTCCACACGCTGTGTTGATCTTCCAGGTTACTTCTTCCTCTTCCGCTGTTGCACGCAGGCTTTCTGTTGATGACGACTATCTTGGAAATCTATGAAATGCTGACTGTTACCTGCTGGCTGTTGGCTGGCTGCCAGTGTCAGAGCAAAGTAAGAACCACAGCGCGCAACAGACATTGTGCGTAGATGTGGACGAGGTGGTGTGGTGGGGAGGCAACCCACCGCGAGCGGTGCCTGACCGGTTTCTTCTACTACACAGGTTTCTACTTTTATTACTTTTCATGCGCCATTGCCGCCTCCGATCTCCCGCTTCACACCTCGTCCACAATCAGTCCACGACCATGAGCGTCTGTATACGACGCGCCGTTGTCTCAGCAAACAATCTGTCATCTTTACGTGTGATATTCCATTTGAGTCATCATTATGGACAAGCGAATGCTGAGTTGGCTAGAATGTTGAGATAGAGCTGGCCGTCGATTGGGCCAGTTGTGTAAGTGCTGGAATATCGACAACTTTAATAGCTGACTTTCTTCAGCCACATCCAAAGACGCATACGTTTGTTTGGTTGCTTGTTAGATCGGAGAACACACGCTGCCGCGTTATATAGATGTATGCATGTTTGTGTGTATATGCATGTGTTGTTTAATCGCCACATCAAACATTTGATGATTGTAGCACGAACGAGTGGACTGGCGAACGCATAGATAAATGAACTAACTACTCCATGCTGCGGACAACATACCATATCTTTCTAGGTACAACCTGCTTTGTTGTTTGTCATTCGGCCGCGTGTATTTCTTTCAATTCATTTCGTTCCGTAGATCAACTCATTCCTTCAACGCTTCGGCTTCATTTCATTTAAAAATCTTGCATGAAGAATCTCTCACATGTCGGATGTGTTTCGTCTTAATTACTAATTCTCATTTTGTTAATTAATTTTATACGCGGCAACAACAAATCACATAACTTTATAGCCAACACTCAAGCGCAGTCAGCTTTCGTGCCACAAATTTCCCATGCGTTCGTAGCCATTATCGGCCAACTACCCAAATACTTCAAGCGCTCTTGGACGCACTTTAATACTATGCATGTGTGTGTGTAAGTATGTATTTCAATGCTTCATTATTGTTGGAAAACTTCAATCAAATCATGCTTTTGTATTAGTCGCTCGAACTAAGAAGTTAAGCCGCTGTCCATAACAGTAAATTGGAATGTTTCTTGCTGCCGCTGCATTTGCTGTCGATGCGCAATGACATGCAACGCGCGTTGCCACGAAGATTTTGTCGCTTGTAGATAGAACAAACTCTACTCTGTGCGCGCCTATTTTTGTTTATAATTGCCCATTATGGGCCATTGCAGCTGCTGCTGGTGTGGCTTTAGTAGATGCTGATGATGGGAGCAACTTGTTGGTTGTCATGTTTATTTATGATTTATGCGAAATCACTGTGGAATCATAAAGTCCAACCTCGCATTCTCGCGTATTTATTAGTTAGTATTATGTGGTATGGTACTATGACAGTCAGCAGGTGATCGCCAGTGTTGGTGGTGCTTAACGCCTTTTGTGGGGGCTAGAAAGGCGCGCACGCGTGTGCAGAGTAAGAATTTGATCGATTGACAGCGATTTAAGTTGCTATGCTGACATACTACGTTACGTGGTAGAAGCTGATGAAAAAAGGATCGGGAATACTTAAATAGGTGTGCAATTATTCGCCGATAAATCGCATTTGAAGAATTCGATACATATTTGGACCACTGGTTTGGTTGTCTTCGGCTCTATTTATGTCGAGATTGACTTAGATAAGCCAATAAAGACTAGCTTCGTTTTTATCGGTCTTGCGCTCTCTTGAGAAGTGCTATATATCTCTTTCGAATGAGCCAAAGTTAGGTTCGACGGTCATCCGAAATGGTACACATTTAATCATTTATTTGTGGATGCTTTGTGATGCCAGTGGTTTATACTTACCAACTGACTCCACGTTTTTGATAACCACAAATGGAATTAACCAGATCAATTAAATTACACATAACGAAGTGAGTGATAGTATAAATAGCATCAAATTGCTGAGCGAACCTCGTCGGCCGGAGCGATGCCGCCAGATGATATACGTCGCAACTTTGCGCCCAGTAAAACAGAATCAAAACGAAATTCGCATCAAAAGCGATTTGATTAATTCAAATTATTCATGATATCTACGTTTGCGAAGATTTGGCCAGACGAACGGCAGTGTACAAACCCATATGTTGCGTTTCATTTCTATGCTTACAGGAGTCTTACAGATTAGATACAAATATTTACTTAAAAGTAGCTCTTACTTGCTAAAACGGAATAGAGCTTTTACGAATAGTCGTACGCACTACTCGAATGGAAAAGAAGTCTTGAAATAACAAAATCTAGGTTCAGTTATCTGTAGAAGGGGGTTAGATAGATTGATTTGACTGCTTTGACGTTAACATCGAAACGTTTTGTGAGGAACGTCAAATCCAATCTGTGCAAGAACTTTGGGACAATCAACAGAACCACATAAAATCAAAAGCAACCATCAACGACTAAAAGGTACGTCTATTGACAAGAGGATCCAGATTTGTTAGCATGCACTGAGCTCTGTAGAGTGGTAGTGGATCAGAGAAGTGAAGAGGTTGCCGAGCGAGTCGAATAAAATTTCGTTGAACCCTTTCAATTCTACTTAAATGAGAGACAAAAATTGGATTTCAAACCAAAGATGCATTATCAAGCTTAGAACGAACTAGCAAATTATATACAATTTTTCTAGTATAGGGGCCTTTAAAATCACTCGCATAGCGTCTCAGATATACTAAATTAGTTTTACGAATGTAAAACCAGAGTCAAATGCCACGCTTAGACCGAAAACTCTTTAACTTTAGAAAGAAGAACATTTGTTGAAGGAAGAGATTGGAATAGCATTCATAGATTCATTGCAAAGTGTTTTAATTTTGACAGCGAACTTTCGTTCGACGGGATTCGCTCAGCGAATTGATTCTACTTATGCTTTGAGACCTAAGACCATTCAACTTAATTCTGGTTAATCTTACATATTCATTTTTCGTTGGTCAGTTCTGTGTATATGTGCCATAAAAGCTTCATTAGTAAAGCTTTGAACTAATTTGCGCAAACTTCACTTAATGCAAGGGAGTCTTCAAATCTTCAGACCGCATATATTTTCTCTAAAGAGCTGGGCTTAAAGAACTCTTTCCCAGCTCGTATTTCAACCTTTACCGCTGAATATATACAAACATATTTATTATTTGCTCTTGCGATGTCTATCCTCTGCAAATATCCGCACAACAAAACTAAACAACATATACAACAAGTACGAGTATAAGGTGTGTCCGGCATAAGTGCAATAACGCCGAGATCGATTGGCAACAACAAACAGCGTACAACAACACTTCACCAAAAGGGGTTCAGCGAATATATGCAGCGTGTAAGTGGATGGGCAACGATCGATCGACAAACCGACGCCTAGCAAAAAGAGACCAACAAATGGCAAAATAAAAACCGCACGATGCCACAACAGCCAGCAGCCTGAGAAAGATTGCAAGCGACAGAAAGACGTGGGCGCATAACGACAATATAGCAAAGGGTATCGTGAAACGAGTAAAGAAGAAGAAGAGGAAAATTTCATAGCGATTGCCAGCGCAGAAAACAACGAAGGGGAGAAAGTATGAGAGGAAAGCAACGATAGCGCACAGGTAAAGAAGATGCATATGCTGGTTGGATGTAGAAATTTGTGGGTAAGGAGTGCGTTGGTGGGAGTGCGGCGCGAACTGCTAGACGCGCCAAGACAGACGAACTGGCAGGCAGGATGGAGCTGTTGCTGTTGCGGTGCTTTGGCTGAAAAGGCGCCTAAACAAACTGGCTTTAAATAGCGGACGAACGTCCGTTTGATTATATGAACATACAACCGGTCGATTGGTACGTCAGCCGATCGCTCGGTCGAAACGTTTATTCAAGCGTACGAACAGCAATACGAGTAGTCAGCAACAGGCAGGCCAACTGGAAGGCGAACAGCCGGACAGATAAATGGACAACATAAGGAGTAGACCGACCGATATCAAGTATCATCATTATGATCAATATTCAAGTGGGCATACAAGTGCTACATATCTCTCTCTCGAAGTCACTTCAATATGCAGCACTTTGCCTGCGGACTTCGGGCTGCGGCTGGGCGGACGAAGAAGATTGTTCGATTGTCATTTTTACTTTTGTATTTAGTGTGTTCTTTTCTCTTTATCGCTTTTTATTTTCCAGTATTTTGTTTGCTGATGCTCATGGGCTTTTGTGCCTTTTGTTTGTGTCCCTTTTTGTGATTTTCGGCTTTGTTTTTTCTTTTTGTTTGTTTGTATGATCTTGCTCTGTTGCATGTGGCGGCTACTGCGTCCAATAAAAGATCGATGAGTCTGTGATGCGTTTAGCATCAGATACGCGTATCTCCAGGGCATGTTAGCAAAAAGAACAATGCGATCGGCGAAGAACAATAATGGCTAGGGAGCCAAGCCCAGTAATTCGCCCTCAAGCGAGGTAACCTAAGCTCATTTGCTGGCGAACAGAGTGCGGCCGGCGGAGCAGTGCACTAAAGAGCAAAACATGAAATTTATACTGCTGCTTCAGAGGCCTCTATGCTGTGAGGGCCCCCGTCACAAATTTTATACTCTTCTGCTTTCAAAATTGAAAAATCGTATCGAATGCAACGAAGCAAGTTTAAGATACTGTAGTGCTTTCTACTTATACATACATGCCTGTGCCTCGATTCCTGTTTCTTCAACAACTCTTTTTCAAAGTCTGATTTTCTTAATTTTTCACTTCACTTTTTTGCCCGGCAACTTGCTACCTTGTGACAAAACAGCAAATTTAACACAGAAAATTAGTAGCATGTAATTAATTTTAAATGAGTGAATTGTCCACTTCGCTTTTGATTTTGTTGCTTTTTTCGAGTCTCCTACGGAGCCAGGGGAATTTCGTGTATAGCATATTTGTGTACCGTGTAGCATGCAACTCTGCGTAGCAGTGTGTGCGGACGTGCAAAACTGCAAGCAATTAGGAGTATGGAGTAAGAGCGGAGCTGAGGTTGGCGTTAATTACGCACACAATCTCGTTTCGTTGCTGCTCCTTTTGGATCACTGTGTGGTTTGGATTTGCGCGTAGTAGCTGATGCGCCCATTTAAGGTACTGGTGGTGGTCTCAGCTACTGTGTCAACAATTGTCGAATGTGGTTCGCTGCTTGGCTACTTGCTGCTGGCATTTTTATTGTTGTCGCCATGGTATGTGGCGGGCGACAACGATGCGACTACTTGGCATTTCTTGACATTTCAATAATTAAAAAATATTGTATGAATATGACTTTATGACAGACTGTGTGACACGTTGATGCTGCCGTATATGGGCGTGTTGGCTGACAAAAATGTAGTTAAGTACTTGCAACAACTTGGGGAGACATGTAATTAGTAGCAGACTTTAAATGTAACTTGCTGTCCATTGATTTCGTTTGAATTAAACAAAAAAAAACTTATAGAGAGATAAGCAGCAAAAGTTGTGAAGGCAAAACTGGACTCAAGTTGACTTTAGTGACAATTTTGTGGAATTAAATAATAAATGAAAGCAAGAAGAAGAAGAAGAAAAACTAAAAGGATAACCTCCCGCAAGGCGGCAATACAATGACAAAGGAGTGGAAATTTAAATTAAACAAAGATAATTAAGAGGAAATCAATGCGAAATGGGTGCAGAGGAGCCAATCGACTTTAAATTAAAAACCGAATAAATAAATAAACAAAATTTTGAAAAAATATTGCGCAGGTAACAGACGGCACATAAAATTCAGTTTAAGTTAAGCTGATATGTGGAAGAATACGTAAGCCTGTGTAGTTAACTTAACTTAATTCAGTTACAGCGTTAAGAAAATTAAGAGCGGTGAGATTATCATGGCAAAATAGGTTCGATTTAAGCGAAGTTTAATTAAAGAGAATATATAAAAAAAACGTATCCCCATAAAGTGACCTATTTATTATGTTTATTTAATATTGGCGGCCGCCGTAGCCGAATGGGTTGGTGCGTGATTACCATTCGGAATTCATAGAGAGATCGTTGGTTCGAATCTCGGTGAAAGCAAAATTAATAAAAACATTTTTCTAATAGCGGTCGCCCCTCGGCAGGCAATGGCAAGCCTCCGAGTGTATTTCTGCCATGAAAAAGCTCCTCATAAAAATATTATATCTGCCGTTCGGAGTCGGCTTGAAACTGTAGGTCCCTCCATTTGTGGAACAACATCAACACGCACACCACAAATAGGAGGAGGAGCTCGGCCAAGCACTTAACAGAAGTGTACGCGCCAATTATTATTTTTTTTTTTATATTTCAACTTCAGCCAGCTGCTTCCATATTCTTCACTTTTCAGAACCCCTTATATGTATATGCCGCCTCCAAGCAGCAGATGACCATTTTTATATTATACACTATGCATATATTTATGTATTTACACATTCTAACTTTAGACATTCTACTTATAAGCAAAATAAAGATAACAAATATTTGATTGTCGTTAATTAATTGGCAAGCAACTGTAACGATTTTACAACTTGATTAATAGCTTTTTAGGAAAATTGCAACAACTTTGGAATAATTGGGTTTTAAAGATAAATTTATAAGAAAAAATAAGATAAAATTTTATAAGAAAAATAAAAATTAAAGAAAGAAAGTCAACTAAAACCAAACAAAAAAATGAAATTTATTGCCAAAGAAAGCAGGGCAATAGGCTGACAGCACGCTAATGTGATTAATTAAAGCGCCAACAACAAGCAGTTCATTTATTGCATGCGAGCAAAGTGAATTAAGAATATCCAGAGATCAGCGGGATACCGAGAGCATAAAGACGACACCCATGCGCCTTAAAAATGAAACGCCTTTAAAGACATTTTTTGTGACGCAAAATTAATGATATTCAAAATGTATGCCAATTTTTTCACAGCTTTAAAATCAGTGCAACTGACAGGTATACAAGTATGTATGTATATGGGCATACATATATACAGTGAGTCAATAAAGTTTAAGTACACACATCAGTCAGATAAAAAAATTCATATGTTTCATTCAATTTACATAAAAATTTATTAGAGCTTGTATATTTCACATTTTAAATAAAGTAAGGAACATAAAATCATTCTTTTCAATTCATTACATACTAGCTTTAAAAAATAATAAACAAAAAACTTTGCACTATCGTGATTTCACATAAAAAAAGTTTAAGTACACTTTATAAATAATATTAAAAAAAGAACAAAAACAAAAAACGTGGAATAAATTAATATTTTGTAGGTCCTCCACCTGCATCGATAACAGCTTGTAAGCGTCTACGCATGCTTCTAACTAACCTTTTAGTGTAATTTTCTGCGATTTTGCCCCAATCCTCTGATAACGCATTTTTAGGCGATCCATTTGAGGTTATATTATGTTTCCGAATTCTTTTTTCTAACAAATCCCAGACATGTTCAATGGGATTTAGGTCCGGTTATTGTGGGGGAGTATGCAGTTGTTTGCAGTTGTAAAGGAGCCATTCCTTAACTAAATATGACGTGTGCTTGGGGTCGTTATCCTGCTGAAAAAGAAATGTATTTTCATCGAGCCCCAATTGCGTTGCACTTTGCTTAAGGTTGCTGCGTACAATGCTTAGATATGAATGCTTATCCATAGTAGTTTCAATAAAGACCATTTTACCCACACCAGCTGCCGCCATACACCCCGAAATCATTATGTTACCGCTACCGTGTTTGACAGTCGGTATTAAATTTTTTATCTGCATCTCCTCATTAGGCTTTCTCCATATTTTTGTCGCTCCATCCGGTCCATAAATATTATATTTAGATTCATCGCTAAATAATACGTTATCCCAAAAGCAATCTGGCTTTTCTAAGTGCTCCTTTGCAAAGTCCAAACGTTTTTTTTTATTAATAGGTGATATTAGAGGTTTTCTACGTGGAACTCTTCCATTGTAACCAGCTTTATGAAGTACATTTCTAATGGTCTGAGGATTGACGCTTGTTGCAGTTCCTTGTAGCAATTCATCACGTATTTTTGGAGCAGATTTTTTGGGATCAGCTTTGATGGCATTCAAAATATGTACATATATCTCTCTTCCCGTTCGGAAATTTTTTTTTGGACGACCAGAACGTGGTTTCTTTTGCACATTTCCATTGCTGTTGTGAAAGTTAATAATATTTTGTACGCTAGAATGTGTTTTTCCAACAATTCTTCCAATTTCACGCAATGATTTTTTTCCAAATACAATTTGATGATCAGTTTTCTTATCTCCATCGATATTTCTTTACCTTTTCCCATTTCGTCCACTTTGAACTAGCGCCTGTATACAAATGTACAAATTATCAATAATAAAATGCTTCAAATGCATTTCTACACTTGTTTGCTAAAACCCAAACAAATTTAAATCCGTTATTTTTACAAAAACAACAACGCAACAATACATATTTGCGTGTTGTACTTAAACTTTTTTTGCGTAATTTTAGCGCTCATTGAGGGTTATTTTACGTATGCATCTAAAATGTATAACGGGAACAACTAAAAATCCGGTTTTCGTGACAACAATGTACTCTTTTAATGATACAAAGATATTGCATGAAGTTTTTTTTAACATAACTATGATAATTCTTAGTGTTTGTAAGAAATAACAAGGTGTACTTAAACTTTATTGACTCACTGTACATATGTACGCATATATTTTTATTCTTATTTTATGTTTTCTCTCTTCGTATCAGATATTAATGTGAAATAAATGCTACCAAAAAACTTCATACGCAAGTGCCCCGCACACTAACTGCTAATAAAGGGAAGCTGTGCTGCAAGTTGTAGTTGTTATTTTCATTTTGTGCTGTCCGTTCCATTTACATAGCTGATTTCTTCTGCTTTTCATGAAGTAGCCATCCCAAGTAAATATTATTCGATCACCGCCGCCGTTATACGCATTTTAATTAGCTCAAACATAAACACCAGCAATAAGAAAAACAACACAAAACACTTAAATGCATTTGACTACTTGTTTGAGTTTGTTTTCGGTAACAATTTGGCTGCATGGCTGTCCATTTGTACATCCATTCGCCCATGCATCCATCCATTCAAAACCCATCTGTCCAAGTAATGCGTTCTCTGTCGCTCCGTCTTTAAATGTCATAACGGAAGTTGGTTAATGGCGCTGCTTTCTCCATATTAATTAGCACGCATGAGCAGCAGCATCTCAATACACACATACCCAAAGTTATGTAAAAAAAAAGTAAATAAGACCGCAGTAAATGCATGCACCGAGATACTGTGACTGCTGCTCAGTTGCACCGCATCGGCAGATACTCGTAGACTTGGATTTTTGATTGCCACCGCACGAATTCGTTCGTTCGATTGGCACTGAAAGCAAAACAAAGAAGAAAGGGCGCAGTACAGCGTACAGCTGCTGGTGCCTGTTTCGAATTACACACACACACATACGCACATTTAGAGCTTCTACCTTTTCTTGTTGGCTTGGCTGCTTCGCCGGGGCTTGTGTGGTGCCAGTGTTTGCCGTGAAGGCGTGAAAACAGAATTTCTGTGAAAGCCGTAAAAATATTGATAAAGTTATCAGCAGTTTGGAAAAAGCGTAGGATTTTAGGTATGTAACTAAAAGCCTTGAATTTTGCCTTTAGTGTATTTTTTGTTTGCTTTTAATCTGAAATACATTTTTTTTATTGTATTAATTTTTATAAGCCTTACTCTGCCTGTCATGCGTGTCTTACAGCTTTCGTCTTTCAGTCTCGCATGTGTGTCGCTTGTGTGCTTCGGTCTGTCTGCCGCCAGCTGTTGCCTGTCAAATGGAATGTGACAAAGTAGTAGGTAAGTAATAAGTAGTAGTAGGCCTTTTATGAGCGCCACCACTTCATTTGTAATGTAAATTAGTGTTAAGAAATCGAATTTTTTATTTCTCTTCTTATTCGCATTCCTTATAAGCACCTTTTTGCAAATGTACAAAAATGTACAATCATGAATTGCGCAAAGTTTTTATAGGCGTCACCCCAACTACTGCTTATCGAATAAATCTCTTGAACAAATGTGCAGCCAATGAGTACTTGTGTATGTATGTATGTATGTGTACACTGCTTGTATGTATGAAAATAATCGAATTGCCTTGAGGTAAGTAACTATGAACCGTTGGCACACCATGGCGCCTGAATGCTCCCTCTAATAAATACCGAAGTGAGTTGTACGTTTACCAAAATTTCCGTTATATTTCTTTTAAAAAATGATTCCAACTGCGCACACTCGCAGCACATTCTACTTTAATTACTCTTCAAGTAAAATTATTGTTGCTGCTGGCGTGCATTAACTTATTCGTTTCGCTAGTAACTTATTAGGGTGTGTGCAGAGCCATAGAAAAATTAAGGACTAATCGTTTCAATTGATACATATTTATGCGAGAAGGCACATACAACCATAGCTACACAAACATATGCAATGGTCTAAAAAGTTTGGTAACAAATTAGCAGTGTACGATGTACGGCTGTAAACTCGAATATCTCTTGTAACATATTATGCATGTGTTAGTACTAGAGGGTGGTCCATATAGTGGTCTCTTCTACAACAAATTCCACAAAAAAATATAATAAATATATATATTTTATAATATTGGGTAGTCGAAAAAATTTTTTCGTATTTCTAATCAAACTTCAACTCATTTTTGTTTTTATATTTATAATGAACTTTATTAAACCAAATATGTACCATTTTGGTCGACCACCTTTTGCCATTTTCCTTTTAGAGACATTATTCCATCAGTGTAAAACTTTTGTGGTTTCTCGGCGAAAAACTGCGACAAGTAATTTTCACAGGCTTCTCTTGAAGCCAACTTTACTCCATTGAGGGAGTTCTGCATTGACCGAAACTAATGGTAGTCCGATGGTGCAAGGTCAGGGCTATATGGCCCAGCCAAAATCTCCCAGTTTTTGCCGAGTCATCAAAGATGTGTGTGGCCTAGCGTTGTCCTGATGGAAGACGACGCCCTTTCTGCTGATCAGTTCTGGCCGTTTTTTTCCGATTGCTTGCTTCAATCTCATCAGTTGTTGACAGTAAAGTGTAGAATCAATCGTTCGAGCAGGCTGGATCAGCTCATAGTGGATGATTCCTTTCCAACCCCACCAAACACACAGCATAACCTTTCGGGGCGTCAATCCTGGCTTTGCGACCATTTTTTGAGCTTTACCACCCTTGCACCAAGATCTTTTTCGCACATTATTGTCGTATTTCATCCACTTTTCGTCTCCTGTTACCATTCGCTTCAGAAATGGTTCGATTTCATTTCGTTTCAGCAAAGAATCGCAGATGTTAATTCGATCCATTAAATTTTTCACAGACAATTCATGTGGTACCCAAACATCGAGCTTCTTTTTGTAACCAGCCTTTTTTAAATGGTTCAAAACCGTTTGATGATGAATGTTTAGTGCCTTGGCGATGTCATGGCAGCTTATGTGATGGTCCTGGTCAATCTTTTCCATAATTTCATCGACTTTTTCAATGATAGGTCGACCGGAGCCAGATGCATCTTTCACATCGAAATTTCCAGAATGGAAGCGAGCGAACCATTGTTGTGCTACAAGAACTGATACAGCATTGTCTCCGTAAACTTCACAATTTCCATTGGTGCCTTGCGTGGCATTCTTTCCTTTTTTATACAAAAATTTCAAAATATAGCGAATTTCTTCATTATTTTCACTCATTTTTAAACAGCTATAACTTTTGTTTCAACTTCTACGAATTTAATTTTTTTTTTCTATTGACAAAATACGAAAAGACCTTTTCGACTACCCAATATATATTTTTTTGCAGTAAGTTATTGGTTTATTTGGAAGAATAAATATTTTCATTTCATTCATGTGACTGCTTCGGCTAGCTTCGCAATAGCTCATCCTTTAACCCAGTTTTCTAAGACCTTGGTGACGGTTTCGGACTCTATCCCACGAACGGCTTGCTCTATACTCGCTTTAAGGGTCTGAGTCATTAATGGATTGTTCGCATAAGATCGGCCCTTCACGGCACCACACAAGAAAGTCGAAAGGCGTTAAATCGTAGCTCCGAGGTGGCCAATGGTATCGCTGATACGATTCGTAACACGATTACCGATCTAGGCGTGCTAAAGATCGATTGTGGCATGACGCGCCATTCTGCTGGAGCAGGCCAGTGTAGCGTTCAATCACCGAGATAAAAAAGAACATCTGAGAAGCGAAGGCGAAATTGATAGTTTTAACAATTTAGATGCCATTTTGCAGATACAAAATTAGAAAGACAAAATTGATTGAAAATGTTCAAGAATATTCAAAAATAGTTTTTGAACTATATCAGTTTTTAATATCACCTGGACCGGATAAACCATTATTAAAAATAATTTTTTTCCAATAAAATGTTTACTCGATGAAACATTTCCAAAAATTTCTTTCACGAAGCCACAGAGTGGATAAAATATGATATATGCTTGAAAAACAAAATATATTTTAGCTACGATGTTGCACTTGGAGTTAGCGCTAGGAAAAACAAGTCAATGTACTTTAGAAGCGCATCAAAAATGTATATAATTTATCAACTTAAAAAAACTATTAACAAGAGAAACTTGGCCAGGAAATGCTCTACTTAATGATGTTGGATAAAGTCCATAAATTTTGTGTTGCCGAGGCGCTGGGGTACTAATGTGCATTCATATAACGCTGATGCTTCAAATGTGTTTGCTACTCAAAATATATTTCCTTTGAAATTTCGAAATGAGCAGAAGGCATCGCAGTATGCTTGAGTACTGGGGTGGCGGGCATATCCTTACACAAAACAAACACCACAATACATTTTCTAAGCCTGCATGACTTTGTGCAATTAAAAATATATACACAATATTGACAACAACAATAACAACAGTTACAAAGCAACAACACTTATAGAATTATACGACTCAGTCATAGGGGAAAAGTAACGTATCTCTGTTGAGTAATCGTATTTTCTCATTCGAATAAGGTAAAAGGACAACGACAGGAAATATGCGACGAGTGAAGCGGAGCACTAGCTGAAATTGCATGTAAAATGGAATTGAAGAAAGCAGGGTATATGGCAAATGAAGTAAATGCATTAAGAGAGTGTAAGCAGCACTCGGTGCCCAGGTTCAGGTTCAACAACTGCCTGTCATGTGAGTAAAATGCGGCAAGCAAGTAGAATATGTGAAAGCAGCACGAAGCAAGAGAGAGCGAGGCAAAGAGAGCTTGTGCTGCCTAATTGGAGTGCGCATTAGTGCAGGGGGCAGTGGACGTGTGTTTTTCGTTTGCTTCTTTGCGCACATTTTCGTAATTTGATATTTCTAGGCATTGCGAGTGATACGATAGCAAAGGACAAAGAAGGATGGATAAAATAAAACACAAGCCAGTCATGCTGATACTTATGAGAGCCAACAAGGATACTGCTGCGTTGACTGAGGGCTGCGCCTGCGTCTAGGTAATGCACACACACACACATCGCGACATGCACACAGCTGAAGGTAGCAGTAGGAAAATCAACACATGTTGATGGAAGAGCCGCTTTAGTAGGTACTTTATGGCTGAACGGAAATTTTTACACGCTTTGGCGCATTAATTCGATGCATTGTGGCGATGAGCAAGTCATACTTGCATGAGTGTACATACATACATACATATACATATGTACACACATCTGGACAAGTGAGTGTATGTGTGTGTGGCAGTCGACACAGCTGTCACACTTTAAGGAATATTCGGAAAGAATTTTGTTCGTTGCCAAAAAAATTGTCGGTTATTTGAAACTCCGAATGCAGGGTGAGTTGAGAGGGAGGAAATGCGAATGCGAACGAACGAAAAAGAGAGTGTGAATTGCGGAGTGTTATAGGAAATGCCAAGGCGCACTGAGTGCTGAAATGGTAAGAGGGGGAAATATGTACAAGAGCAACAACATGCACATACATACGTACACGCATGTGTATGCTTATACTTTGAATGTTGAGCACATTATTTTACTGTCATTTGTTTGTCTTTCAAACAGGCTCATAAATTTTTTGTCACTACGAATTTAATGGAAAAGTGTTTTTGGTTGGCAGCAATAGGTGCGCATATGCAGAGATTTTTTTCCTTTCAGAGATTTTAACATGTACTCACACCTACATACATAGATAAGTATATACACATGCCTGTATGTGTTTGTATAGTATAGGAGATAGGTTGTTTGTATGAGCAAAGAAATAATAAAAACCAAGAAAATTATGTTCTTATTAAATTCCAGTTCTTCTTTGAGTTTTTTTCGCATGTAGTTTTTTGTTTTTCCGTCGTTTTTCTTAATGCCTATTTTCTTCTAACTTGCTAACTGAAGTTATAACCTGTTGTTGAACGGATGAATGACAGTACTTCAGCTTCAGGCCTATTGGCTTTCATGGTTTATTTCTTTGTTTGTATTTTATGCGATATAATTTTTTTTGGTGTTTTTTGCTGTTGTTTTTTTTTGGAGAGTCAAATTAAAAGGAACGTTGAACTGTCAACTCGGCGAGGACAATCAGTAGCCAAGTATCTCGGTGATAAATTGCTTGACGCATATTCATTAGTGTGTCTGAGTTATTATATGTATGTATGTATGTATATATATACGTACATTATACATATATATATATATATATATATATAAATTGTTGCCCTTTTTGCATAAAATGCAAATTTTTTCCATACAGCTTAGGGCAACTTATGATTATATTTTTGAGTATGAAAACCAGTTGTTTCAGTTGCATTTTTTTGCTTAAAATGTGATTAATGATGACAGTTGAAGTGGGTAGCTTTATAGGTACCCACAATCATTGGCTATTACTACCTATTAAAAATTAATCAGAAGCCTGTAATTGATTTATTACACCATGCGACAAAAATTTACTTTTTTGCCATCCAGGAAAAATGTTATATGCTGCATACTGAGAATAAATCTCTTAAAGCTCTTAAGGTCTAGAAATTTCAAAAAATCGAATTTTTGTTTTTTCAATATTTCGGAAGTACCTATAGGCTTTTAAGAATATACTGCCAAATTTTCATGCGGAAATTCCCTATATTATAACTTCTACAGTCCATTATTTAGGTAGAGAGTGGTCCGCGCGCTTCTGTACCTCAAACTTTAAACTCATTTATCTTGAAACGACTTTTTTCGGCACGGCGGGGATGAAAACAAAAAAACTATTCAACCGAATCACTTGAAATTTGGATATGTTGTTCGGAACTAGAATCATAATTTTATTTAAATAATTTCCTATTTTTTAAACTAAAAAACTAGTGAAAAAACCCGATTTTACGAACTTTTTTCTCAAAAGTGTGCCATTTTGTCAATTTTTAATTTTTCAATTTGTTCTAGTTCCGACTATAACTGCCCGCTTTCTGATTAAGAATCTTCTTGAATTTTGTGTTCCAGATGAGCAGAAGTCTCGAAATCATCTGTCCGGGTTCTATTTTTCTAGAGGGTCATCTTCAGCGGCATTTTTATAATAATAAATATTGTTTCAAAAGTAAAAAAAAATTTTTTTGTATGCTCAATAAACCTACTAATAAGCCAGAAAAGTTGAAACATCGATTTTTAAATTTTTAAGGGAAAAAAAAAATCTTGAAAATAGGTGAAATTTTCGTGCTCTAGACCACCGGGTACCCTTAAAACAAGCCAGGACAAACATAGACTTTTTATGGTATCCATTGGTTTGCTTTCTTTCATAGAAGGAAAGCTCAACTATTTTTTTACGTTTTCATAAAATAGCTAGAAGAACGAAGTTGAAGGGTAAACAAAATGGTTTTTAATATTTAATACTATTTATTGAAAATTTAGTTCTTTAAGAGTTAATAAAACTTAATAAAAATTTAAGAGAAAATGCAAAACTAAAACATCGATATTTCGGCGTTCCCAACAATCGGGCATTCATGAGTAGACTGTTTGGCAGATTTTACCTGCAGACGTTCTCATGGTGGACATTTAAATGATGTAGTTTTTCACATATAACTGTTAGGAATTGCGATTAAAAATGGTGAAATTGTAGTCACGCACCAACCCATTCGGCTACACCGTCCGCAGATATACATCACTAAATTCTGACGGTTCTAAAAATCTTTTGACATTTTGATTCAATTGGTATTAAAGTGTTAAAGTTATGAATGATTAATAGTCTAGAAAACAAAGAGAGAAGTTTTGTCATGGATCCCGAGATATACATACATAAACCAAGGCAGAGGATGTCATAGTTGTCATAAAAAATATAACCCGTTTCTGTTGCTACATATTTTTTTAATTATTTGGCTTTACTACTACACTCATTCGACAATTCGTCATAGGGACGATTTTTGGTAGCAAAGGCAGTTAGTACCAAGTGGCGCAAAATTAATCACCCTATCGAAAGATTTATAGATTTGCAATGGCGTTGTGCGTCAATCAAAACTAAAACTCGACAGTTGCGGTACACAAACAGACAAAGAATAGAGCGCGCTAAGGTCGAAATAAAGATTTCCATCACTCGCAATCATTCTTTTTTTATTTAGTAAAAAAGTTATTAAAAAACAAAGTTGAATGATAAACTTTGTGCTCATTTTAACGAATTGTGTTTTTCACAAAAGCCTAATTTTCATTATCCATACTCTGCAATTTCTTCCATGCACCTGAAAATTCATCTGCTTAATATGCAGCAAATAACTTAGTAAGGCACCCATCCCAGGCCCATTTGTATGCCCCATCATCGCTTCTTCTCTTCTCATGCAACAGCTAAATGCTTGTTTAGTACTTGTTGTAGTTGTTTTGTACAATATTATACACAGATAGATTAAAGTAAACTAAAAACACATAAAGCACAAAGATAAATGTAAAACAAAATTGTTAAATTACTAAGAGCCTCCATGACAGCTACTGTTTTAGCACAAGCTGCACAAAAAGCAGAAGTTAACAAAAACAAAAAAAAGCTGAAAACTGAAAACGCCAGGAAAAATCAAAAATTTATAAGCAAACAAAGCGCTTTCAAGCGAAATATCGAAAAAATGCTGCACCAATGTTGCGCATGCGCTCTGCAAAATAGCGAAAACCAACGAAAAAACCTTAACTGCTGTCGCCTTAAAAGTCGTGGGGGAAAAGTCGTCCCAACCAAAAAATGCGCGCGCGCAAAGCCAAAGTGGAGTGTGGCAGCCAGAGCAGCCACAACAAAAGCAGTAACAATCGTTACAACAATAAAAATAACAACATATCAACAGCGGCGGCTACAGCAATTGAGCCAATCAGTGGCGACGAGGATGGCGCATACGGATCGCGAAAAATGAAAACGCTATTGTAGCAATGTACAATGTATTTGTTGCGGCTTTTGTTGTTATTACAGTTGTTGCTGTCGTTACCTTAAAGCGCAGCCACAACCAGAACTATCAGCGCCTGGCGATCAATCTGCTTTGAAGAGTGTTTGTATTGGCGGGTATATTGGCTGGTTGTACGGCTGTGTTGTTGTGCGATCGCGGCCACAAGCTGCGAATAGCCAGAAAATGAGCGCGCAAGTTAGCCAATAAAAAAGTAACAACAACAATAACAAGAGCAATGAGAATGATACAATAAATTGCGAAAAACAATAGAGACAAAAGTGAAAAAAAAACAAAAAACGAAGAAAAAAGATCAACTGAAAAAATTGTCAACAGCCAATTATTAGCGTTTTACTTGCATTTAATTTAATGAGAAGTGAGTCGCCAAGTAGTGATGGTCAACAACAAAAATCAGTAACTGAAATTGTGATTGCTGGTCACCTAAATTATTTAATTGAAAAGCAAAAATGCTTTATAAATATCGATTGAAGGTATTGAGTAAAAAACGTTTTTGAAGGGAGTAGGATTCGAAGGGCATACAACAATCACTACTAGATCCCATATCAAATGAAGAAACAACAACAACCACAAGCGCAAGGACCACCACATAGTTGGGCAGCATGGCTTAAGGCCCAATTATTTTTGCGCTTAATGGCACAGCGGGCCATTGTGTCAAGCCCAGCAAAGTGGCAGCCCAAGAAACAAAACTAAATGGACCGAAATGACAAACTTAACAGCAGGAGCAGCAGCAGCGGCAAGCGCAGATATAAGCCAGATAAAGACCGCTTGACAGTTGCAGTGGCTTATCACATTTTCGGCAAAGTCAACCGACAATTCGTGCTGCCACAATTGCCACAATTGACACAGACAGCCAGCCATAAAGTGTCAGTATGGTATCGTAGGAACGAAAGCCAGATAAAATAGGCGCGATAAATTCACAATCGAAATAAGCGCAGCCAGCAAAGGGTTAGCGTGGCACACAGTTAGCGCTACTAAAAGTAGTAGTAAATTTTACAGGCCGAGATTTTTGCCAGATTGTTGTCTTAGCGTCTGTTGAGCGATCGACGACGAGTCGGCACAGCTGTGCATTCCAACCGGCCACCGAAGCCGCTGATAAGCATCAAAGTAATGTTATCGCCAACGAGGCAGAGATGATAGTCACAAACAGAACTCATTACGCTGTTTTGACAGGTTGGCATAGAGGGCAAGGTGGGTCCTTGACTGTGTGCTGTATCTACTGTTAAAGTTATGAAACAGTGAAAGAGGAAAGATTATGGACGCGAATCGCTAAACCGAAAAGCAAAAGGAAAACGAATCTGAGATGCAATTCCTGTGAAGAATGATTAGGCTGAGAGCTTACAGAAAGAAATAACGGATTATATGAGAAGTCGAAGTTTTACTGACTACTGATGAGTGTAACGAATTTTCCGTTGTCAACCGAGCTACACCTACGCCTATGCGGTGCACATTGTGTATATATGTATGTATGTGTGTGGTTCATTGTGCATGTGTGTGTGTGTGTATATATTTAACACTATACCAGGGCTACAATAGTAAATAGTACTTAGCCTTAGCTACTTAGCTACCTTATGTCGCCTGGCGCGATCGACAATCTGCGGACATGCCCGCGTCTCAACTCTACTGCCTCTGCAGTTGTGCAACTTTACCGGCGACGCGTCGTGAGTTCACATTTGTGGATAACAACAATGCGATAAAAATTAAAGCCACATAACCACATAACGACATAACGACATAGCAAAGTACGAATATGTCTGTAGTCGTAAGTGGATAATAGTAACTCCTATATTACTCAATACACGTAATGCGGTGGCAAATTTACAAGACGCACACAATCATTCACATATCGTAGATAAATACATGCACACATATCTACAAGAATATATATGTACATATTTTTTAATTAATTGAACAATGCAGTGCAGCAGTTCACTAGAAAAATAGTTAGGCAAACGGACAGACATATAGACGGTTAGGCAGACAAGCTCGCTTTTGGAATTAAATATATAAATACCGCCGCATAAAAATGAATAAAGAGAGCGTGTGTGGGTTGCAAAACTTAGGCAATTGACAAACTTCAATTAAAAATTAACAAAAAAAATGAAAAAAATAAATAAAAATTGAAAAAGTTGAAGGGAAGTGGCAGCCGAGTGCAGAATTCTCATTCAAATTTACAACGGAAGGACTAGGAATATTTAATAGCGAGCAGCAAAAATAAAAAAAAAAAAAACAAAAAAAAAAATAAAAATAAATTAAATAAAATATAAATCTCATTTAAATTTACAACGGAAGGACTAGGAATATTTAATAGCGAGCAGCAAAAATAAAAAAATAAATAAAACAAAAAAATAAAATAAAATATAAATTTCATTTAAATTTACAACGGAAGGACTAGGAATATTTAATAGCGAATAGCAAAAATAAAAACAATAAATAAAACGAAAAAAAAAAATAAATAAAAATATAAAAACTAAATAAAAAATTAAAAATGAAAAATAAAACAAAGAAGAATGAATTAAATAGAAACCAAAACTATTAGAAAATATAATAAGCTGAAGAGAAACTAAAAATAAAAACACTAATCATAAAAATATAAATATTAGGAATTAAAAAAATAATATAAAAAAATATGGAAATGAAATACAAATAAAAAAATTATAAATAAAAATTGAAAAAAAACGACACATTTTACGACACACAAAAACTATTAGAATAATTAAAATTAAAAATTGAGAACACAAGAAAAAGAAAAATTAATTAAAAAGAAACCAAATCTATTTGAAAACATAAAAAGCTAAAGAGAAAGTAGAAATAAAAAACTAATCATAAAAATAAAAAAATTAAGAATTAAAAAAAAAATAATATAAAAAATAAAAATATGAAATAAAAATTTAAAAATTAGAAATACGAAACATTTATTAAAACGAAACCAAACTTAATAGAAAATATAATAAAATAAATCATACAGATATTTTTATATTAAGAATTAAAACAATAATATAAGAAATATGGAAATGAAATAAAAATTTAAAAATTAGAAATAAATAAAATTTGAAATAAAAACTAAAAACAATTTTTTTGTATTTAAAAGAAAAGAAACCTAAGCTATTAGAAAATATTATAAAATAAATATATTAATTAAAAATATATATATATAAAATATTAAATATTAACATTAATATATTAATTAAAATATTAATATTTAATACTAAAAAAGAAGAATAAAAAAAAACAGAAAAATGAATTAAAGAAAAATCAAACTAGTAGAAAACATAATAAGCTAAAAAGAAACTAGAAACTAAAAAACTTATAAAAATAAAAAAATTAAGAATTAAAAAAAAAGTATATAAAAAAAATATGGAAATGAAATACAAATTAAAAAATTATAAATAAAAGTTGAAAAAAGACATATTTTCTGTATTGGAATAAAGTGAAACAAGAAATTAAAATTAAAAATTGAGAATAAAAAAAAAGAAAAATTAATTAAAAAGAAACCAAAACTATTTGAAAATATAAAAAGCTAAAGAGAAACTAGAAATAAAAAACTAATCATAAAAATAAAAATTAAGAATACAAAAAATAATATAAAAATAAAATAAATATTATATGAAATACAAATTAAAAAAAAAACATTTATTAAAAAGAAACCAAAATTAATAGAAAATATAATAAAATAAAGTGAAACTAGAAATGAAAAAAATTAAATAAAAATAAAAAAGTAAAATAAACTAAACTAAAATAAAATCAAAGCCTTTGAAATGGTGAGTAGAAACGAATTAAAAAAGCGTCTCATGGACGTCAAATCTGTCCCTATTATTTTTTTTACAGTGCTTAACTATGTATGTAGGTAAAAAAGGTATTGTATAATAATTAAAAAAATATGTTTTTTTTTTTTAATTCAAGTCCTTTTTATAAATGTCTCAAGAGTTTCATTATAATTCGAGATTAATTGTAAACGTTTTTGTAGCAATGCCACTCAATTTTGTGAATACAAGATTTTCATTGACGCAATCATGGAAAGACTGTGGGTTCTACGTCACCTAAGCGACAGGGATTTAAATAAGGTAATTTTAACAAGATTATCAAAAACTTATGGAACAAAAATCCCATTGGAAAAGCTAAAAGCTATAATTTATTGTTTCTATTGTTGACCTTAAAAAAAAAAAATAATTGGCGCGTACACTTCTGTTAGGTGTTTGGCCGAGCTCCTCCTCCTATTTGTGGTGTGCGTCTTGATGTTGTTCCACAAATGGAGATACCTACAGTTTCGAGCCGACTCCGAACGGCAAATATTTTTATAAGGAGCTTTTTCAGGGCAGAAATACACTCGGAGGTTTGCCATTGCCTGCCGAGAGGCGACCGCTATTAGAAAAATGTTTTTATTAATTTTGCTTTCACCGAGATTCGAACCAACGACCTCTCTGTGAATTCCGAATGGTAATCACGCACCAACCTACGGCTACGGCGGCCGCCGAATAATTTTAGATGAGCACAATTCAGGAAGATGTGAAGTGATGTCGTATAATCCCTTCCTATTTGTTTAGCAAACTAGTAATCAGATATGCAAAGATAGCAAACTAGTAATCAGCATGCTGAAAAAAAGTAGATCATTGTCCAACTCTTTTAGACAGCTTACGCTCTTCATTCGTGGTGTATTCAGCTAATAGAGCATCTTGAAGGTTGTAATTTAAGGTCTTCCACGCATTTACTCCTCTTGAAGTGGTACTTTAGGACTAAATTAGAATAAATTGTTTGCCCAATGTCAATTAATGGAATACATTCAGCCTTATCACTGAGTCTGTCGTAGAATAGTTACAAATACAACGATTACGAAATATTTGTTATCATTAAATCCAAGGGAACTCAAAAAAAGTGCTGCCAAACTCAAAAGCCCAATCTTTATGTTGCGATAACAGCTGGCACGAAGTAACAAAATTTAGCTAAAAATTATTTTTTTAGTGTTATTTTGCAATTATTTTCTTTTTCTTGCGAATAAAATGAATTACATTGGCAGTGTCGTAAAAATGTTTGGATGAATAAAAGTATCCAAATTGAAGAGTTCTTAAATGCAGCGGAAAACATTGAGAGATGCCTTAAAACTCTTGGAAATCGATGACACTTTGTAAGGAAAATTCGTAGTTGCTAAAATATATAATGTAATTTTACAAGTTTTAAATACTGTTTTTTTTTTGTAAAATTTCTATTAAACAAATCAGCTCCCAAAAACTGTCTGTCTCCTCTTTTTGCCATTTGACGTAACCTTTTCCAAATTCTGACCATTTTAGTAACATTGGCAGCGGATTCATGACGCGCTATTAAAATTGTTGACCTCAAAAATCACACACGAACAAATTTCTCTAAAACAAATTTTTATTAAATTTAATAGTCAACCAAAACACGCCGTAGCTACTTCTTTGAAAAATTTTCGCAGGGCGCCACGAATCGCTGAGTACCAAACTATGCATTCTGGATTTGCGAAGTGGAGATTCGAGCTCAGTTACGTCTCTTTCGTAGAATCTATCAAAATCATGCTACGATTTATTCCGCGATAAGGCTGATTACATCACGTGGCTCAAAATGAATCATCCAATTATGTTTTTGAATAACTTTTTTTACAACCTAAAAAAATGCTTTTGAGTGAAGGAAATCTTTATTTCGATCTTTATGCGCTCCATTGCTTGTCTGTTTGTATACTGCAGCTGTCCACTTTGCAAGTGCCAATTCTGATTGACGTACGACGCAATTTGCACAAATTATTAATCTTCCGACAAGGTGATTAAATTTATGTTTCACGTGCACAGTGGGCATCAAACCCAGAACCAGTCGAATAATGTGAACGCGCAAATCACTCCTCTACCGTGTTCACAGTATTGTTGTACCTTATCATAATAGCATAATTTAAAAGGAGGCGTGTCGCATACATCCCTACATGCACACATATAACTATAGAAATTGTACTTGTGCGATTATGTCTTTGGTCTTCCATGATTTTTGGTGGCCCATCTGCAATGCAAGCAGAAGCAAGCCTGACGAAAAGCAAAAATTATTCACGCTCTGTGATAAGGCAACAACAACAACGTCACAACATTTGACCAGTTGCTACAGACCATTTCAACCGTCTGCGATGCATTTTCGCAGAGATATTTGTGGAACAAAGAATCTCTTGTCCGATGGTCTGTAAGACGGAAATCAGCAAGTGAAGTGACAGTTGGTAAATGTTAGTTGAATGTTAGAGGCTTAGAGCAGACGTCCACGGTAGGCAAATATTTGAAAAGTGGATTAGGCGGTACGAGGCAAAACAAAAAAAAAAAACACTAGGCATAAGCAAACACTGAAGAAATAAGGCACCAATCAAAGGAATTAAAACGAAAATAGGAAATGTCAGGAAATATGTGTTTGCATAAAAGTATGAGTACAAAAGTGCTTACAAGAGGCATTTACACATAAATAAATACGTGTGTGTTAGAATGTGTGTTGATATGTATCGATACATGTGAGTAAACAAAATATATATGTACCATCAAGAAAACAGCATAAGCGTGACTATTTGCACACACTATCGCCGGGTATTCATCATCACTCGCCAAAGCCAAAGAGTGCTGTTCTGGACGAAACAATGACGGCTATTGAATGCTCAGTAATAGCAACGTTTGGCGATTGAGTGCTGAAGGCTGAAAAACTGATGACTGACGGCTGCCGAACGATGACAAACCGACGGTGGGCTTTGGCGCAGGCGTGATGGCGATCCTGTGCTTGGCGCACGATCCGGCACATGTACACAGAGCCCCACATGCATACATACAACGTACTTTTTGGGGAGCAGTGAATGGCCGATTGTATATGTACTTGAATAAATGAATGGAAAAGTAAATAAACACTAATGAAAGCATTAATGCAGTAACAAAAACAAGCAGAAGGTATTTTAAAAATATATGTATGTATGTATGTATGTATGTATATAAGTATATTCTGCGACTCCGTACTTTTCAAGCGATGTCAGCAAACTTTGGCCAACGATGACTGATAAGTATTTGTTGGAAAAATGCAAATTATTGACATATGATTAGGGGCGGACGGACAGAGCGTGCCGATGCAGTTAAAAGAAATTAGCGACAACAACCAATGCTGAAGCATGAAATGTACATATTTCAATAGAAATTAAATAACCAACATTTTTCGTAAATATCTAAGTGCAAATGAGGAATAAAAAATAAATAAAAATTAAATGAAAAGTACCTATACAAAGAGTTCTAAGCAAGTCGAATTCTCAGGAAATCGACACAAGTTTATATGCCTGCGCGCATTCATTAGAGATGTCAATCCCGTGATTTCGGTATTATTAGCAAACAGTGCCGGAATTTTCATGAAAGTAAAATAAACAACATACATAGATGCATATGCACATATCCATTAAACCGCGCTGAAAAAAAGTTCGCCATGCACCACTGTGTCTGAAGTATTTTTACAAGGTAATTTTGAAAAACAATGATTTTTTTGCACTTTTTACATTTTTCTAAAATCCTCGGCATGATATATGACTTTGTCTCAGGAGGACAATTTCCTTTGTTGCAAATTTCATTGACTTCAAGTACCCGTTCTAGTACTTACCCACCAAATCAGAGTGCCTACCAGCCTAACGTACCACCTTAATGCCAGTAAATTATTATAGGAAGTTTTTCGATTCGAATACAATTAAGATGTTTTTAAAGCCTTTTTTGTATTTTTCCCGTGACAAAAACATCGATATTTCATATTCTAAGATGCGACTGTAAACGGTGAAATATGACAAAAAAATGAAAAAAGGCGATCCCTACATTCGACAATCAATTTTGTTTTTTAATAATTCCGCTGGAACAACGAAAGTTTAATGATTTTTTCTGTCATTGGGTTGGTACGTTAGGATGGTAAAAACTGAGAACAGGTGAGTAAGTAGATACTAGTACGGGATACTTGAGGGCAATGAACTTGGGAGCAAACAAAAGAAAAGTAGTTTTGTTTCGAGACAAAAACATCGATCATATTATAAATGCCGAAAATATGACAAAGAATGTAAAAAAACGAGCCCTACATTTTTTTTTTCGAAATTACTTTGGTCTCAGGGGTGTACAGCGAACTTTTTCCTCGTAAGGTGTCCTACAATCTGAAACAGACAAAAACCCTTATAAGTCTTTCGAAACACGAACTAAGGCACATAATATCTCTTATCACCGACCACTGCCTTTTGGGCACTCACGCACGTCGGCTCGAGGTTCCACAAAACGACCTGTGCAGATACTGCGAGGACGAAGATGAGGAAGTATCGAGCAGGCATTTGCTGTGCAGTTGTCCCGGCCTAGCCAGAAGTCGACTCGCTCTTCTAGGCTCTCCAACAATTGACAATATTTCGGCAGTACTCTCGGACCTGAAAATCGAAACTCTCATTAAATTCTCGAAACGAATTAATATCTTGGACCAAAATCTATAGTAAAAATCTCGGTTAGGTGGGGAAATAATATAACATAATGAGCTCTAGGGCAACACAAAGGACCCAACTTGCGGTCTATGTGACACTCTAATGCGGGGTCACCCTTAAACCAACCAACCAACCCACCCACCAAGGTATGTGTGCCTGTGTTGTAAATTAAAAATTACAATGACTTACTTCATTTCTTGTTTTAACCACAAATACGTGCATTAGTTTACTTTGTTGCAATTTCTTCGCGTTAAGTGGTTGCAAAATAATAAATTTCTAAATCCCGGGATCACGGGATTATAATTACAATTTTCGATTATAATATCGAGATCCCGAAAATACCGCGATTGTAAAAATCGGAAAAATGTGCATCGCTAATATGCATACATATGTAAATACAAAACATGATGGACGTTGGTACACTACAACATGGCTTACAAAAGCGGGCTGAGCAAATATTTAAGAGCATTTTTTCATATTTATATGTTTGTGTATGTTTTCGTTATTATTATTGCCATTGTTGAGTACTTAGTGAGTTTCTTGTTAAATTTCCTGTCTACGAGCGGCAACCAGGCCTAAGCAAGCTGAGTCAGTCAAGCCAAGTTAAGAATGGCGGCGTCTAAAGCGAATGGCTTGGAGGTAAGATAACAGAGTTTATGGTATAAGTAAAAGGGCGGCAGGCAGTGGGGCGCACAACTACATACATAGGTATTTATTCTAATGCTGTTGTCTCTTTTATTTATACGTACGTGGGACAGTGGAATGACAGTTTGAAAATAGTTAATTATAATACATAAAAAACGCCGCAAAGTATTTGCTGTAGACAAAAATGAAAACAAAATCAGGCAGGCGCACTATTACACTACTCAGCATATGCCCTTGTATTTATTGCACTTGTTGGTGTGTTTCACATGTACGCACATACTGTATATTTGCCTACATTAGAGGCGGCCAAGAAACTAGTAAGCCAATTGACAAGCAAGCAAGAGTCTTACTGTCTTTGCGCATGCGCATTGGAACGTTAGCGCATAGGGATAGATAACGCATACTCTTGTGTGGCTGAGCGATGTCAATTTCCGTGTTACTTTTGCCACACACATTAAATGTATTTTTATAGGGTACTCCAGTATTATTTAAAAAAAAAGCAATAAAATCTAACTAAACTCAACTTCCCGACTGATATATTATGGCTTTATTACAAAGAAATACTTTCCATTATTTATTGCACACAATTTCACTGGCTCAGCAATAACGCCTTCAAGGCATTTTTAATAGTGTTTGGCTCTATTTTACGAATGACCCGTAAGATTTTAAATTATTTGTGAACCGTCCGCTTAAATCGATCCTTGGTAATACCTCTCAAGAGAATGCAATGAGGTGAAACCGCAAATACGAGGAGGTCGATTGACACCACCAAGACGTTCAAATAGACAATTACCGAACATAGTTCCAAAAAAATCAATTACCTGATGGTCATCTATGACAGGTTGCACCACCAAAACCCAAGATCGCCCACTTTTATGTTCTCAATTTCTGTTGGCAATAAGTCGGTGGACATGCCTTTGAAACTGAAATGTCACTCGGCACCACTCCAAGATCCGCCCCAATCTGTCACTCCTGGCTTCTCAACTATCTCGTGCGGCTTTTTCGATCCCCAGATGCCGAATTCGTGTTTGCTAACGTAACCGCCGAGATGATAAGACGCTCACTTCAAAACTTAAATGCAAACTTTGAGCACATCACTCACTCAGCAAATAAGTTTGTAATAATTTTCAACGTCGTACTGCGATTCATTTCACTACGCAAAAGTGTAAACTGCTCGAATACAAGATTTTGAGCAGTAGAAACCTACCACTGTGAAAATAACCATATGACTAAAAAATATATTATAATTTCAACTTAAAATAAATGACGGACAATAATACAATACAACTTAATACTTATTCTTGGACTGCCCTGTACTTTGATGTGGCATTCAGAGAGTGCGTCAGTTCGCTGCGGTGCCTAACGCCGATGCAGAACGACCAACTGAGTGACCGATGTGTGTGTGCCCTAAATTGAGATGGTTAGAAGTTGGGCTTTAATTTTTCTCAACTTGTCGCTTTTATTAGCGTTTATTGTGTATGCCAGTGTGTACGCATGTGTGAGTACGAGCGTGACACAGTGCAACCAGTGAAGCTGGTCGGAGATTTTTAGGCATTAATGCTTATTATTTTGATATTCTCTGGTACTTTCTAAATCATTATGACGTGGTCAAAAATAGACAGTAATTAATTTAAGCTAAAAAATTAAATGAAGTTAAGCAAAACCAACTTTCAAACGCTACTGGCCTCTGCCTCTTTGGCTAAAGCCATTTACGTGTTTCATACTTAAATGTTTATTAGTTTCTCTGTCTTCCTTATTCACATGCCTTATCTTCATTTTCCGCTTTATGCAGGTATTTGTATAGAAACTCTTAACCCTCTACGACCAGTATGAGCAGGCCGCAAGGCAGTACCTGTGAGTACCCTACTGTAAAATATGTACCCGAAGCCGGAGACAAACAGGTGGGATGAGCAAAACATCTGGACTCTAGGTATTTAAATATTTGTACAAACCGACGACGCATTTGCTTATAGTTAAATATATTTTAAATATTTGATTCGGTTAGATTAGATGCGATGTGCTGCTCGGGCGAAGATTTGCTCAGACCTGTGCTTACAAATTTTTAAACCATTTCGATTTTTTGGCGAACCTAATCAGTCACTAAAACGGAACATGTCTAAATTGTCCAGGTTAATGTAAGAGTGACCTCCTCAGAAATGTGGAGCGTATTCTTCAAAGTGCGGAGCATGAATTATCCCTCATTCTACTGCGTTTTAAGAATTCGTTATGCGGTGCTGTGAAGTTGTCGGTCATGTGGCCAGTACTCCAGTACCCAGTCAGTTTTCCCGTGTGAAGCCGTAGATTCAAGACTTTCGGCGAACTCAGTGTTCTTCGTGCATCGAGCAACGACCAACGTGAACGTTGTAGATTATCCAGATTATTTAGTCCACCTTTTTGTTGTTGTTGTTGTTGTAGCAGCATAAACATTCCCCATATTTACATACGGGGAATGCTGCTGGAGTGACAGTCCTTGGCCGGTTATAAATGCGGGTCGTTTCGGTAACGTAGGACCGACTGTCGTGGAAACAGTCATTTGCCCTAGCTTTCCCCTCAACATGTTAGAGCGGGACTTCCTATCAATATTTTTGATATTTATTTATTATAGCCCATAATAATGATAGTCCTCCAGTTTATATTCTCATTTAATATTTGGATTTTGCCTACGGATAAGTAAATAAACAGTGTATGGGTGTTCGAAATTTGGGTACAGGTTTGGATAAATATTTTCACATAATTGGCGCCTCTAAACTTAATGGCATCCTCCTTTTTTGCCGTTTAAAAACAACCTTACATCAATTGAGTTCCAATCTTGACGATTTTCAGAAATAGCTGAGGTTATATGAAGAAAGTCTTGTGCAAAATTTAGGCAGAAGAACTTTGAGATTTAGCAAATTTGTTAAGTAAAACATAAAAAATTAAAAAAAATTTGAAGAAAGCATACATCAAAATGTATTGGAACGTTTTTTTGCACCGTATTTGCATTAAACTTTAAGTAGTTTTCGATTTAAAAATGTATGGGGTAAGTTGGTTCCTAAGTGAGCTCTCAACGGCCACAAGAGGAATTTTCAAATACCGTTATCTCGAAAACTGGCGTTAATTTTACAAAACGGAGAGCACCATTGAATTTAGAAGGCCCCATTTAAGTAGGAACAACTATCAAAACTTTTGTCCCAAAAGAAAGTTTAAAATCGCAATACAGTGATATTTGACTCAAATAGCGATAAGAAATCTTTAGTTTATCAATTTCACTTGCCAAATTTCGTAGGTGTTTTTTGTTTTAATTTATTTTCTCACTTTCTTCAAGTGCCTGAAATCAAAAATGCACCCTGCTATATACGAAAAATATTTGCACACAGATTATGCTTTGCCCCAAGCCGCTTAAATTATTTAAATCTATAATAAATATTGGAGCATTCCTTGGGAAATTTTGTGTGGGAAACTTTTTAAGCAGCTACATAAACATACGTTTTTATTAATTTATCAATATTTGAAGTGATACAAACTTAAACACTTTTAAAGAAATAAATAAATAAAATAAAAAATTTAATAATCACTCCATTTAAGGAAGAAGGAAGCTAAAATTCATATGTTGACAATACATGAAATTTTGCTACACCACGAAGAGCGCGCACTAAAATACTAAGCGGCATAATAATAGTTACTTAATTACTAAAATTACACATTACCAATTACTATGGCACCCTCGAGTGCCATGAATTTTAAAATAAGCGGTTAAAATGTTATTGACTTGATAGAATTCCTGAAATGAGTGTTGGATAATTCGAAATACGAAAAGATATTAAAAAATAAAAGAAAAGTAATCTGTAGACTGTAAGAGTCTTTAGTCTCCTAGTGGACCATAGGGCAGCTCTTAGGTATTTAAGCAGAATAGTCTAAGAAAACTGCTAAATAATAATAAAAAACAGTTTTCCAAACACAAAATTAATTTTAAAACTACCACCGCTATAAAATTAACAAAAAAATATTATGAGAATTACGTCAAATGAAGGATGTAGTAATTGAATTTACAAATTGATGCGCGATATAAAATTCAACGAGAATTAGAAGAGAAGAAATAGTTTAAAATAAAAATTAAATATTCTAGAAAATCTATACAAACGTTTTTAAAAATCAAATATTAAAAAAATTAAAACATCCTCTCAAACGATGGATGGACGCGACATTGCGAACTCCCGAGGAAGTGAAGTTCGGAAAACGAGTTCAGCGGCGAAACGAATTTTACGGTAGCTTACTTGCAAAACAAAAATAACAAAATAGTGCGTGCATATAGGCATGTAACTTTAACAGATTGAATATATTATTTTCTTTTGTCTGCTTTTAATAGGTAGCATGAAAACTATTTTCTTTTTTATTTTCGAAGGAGAGCTAAGAGTATAGATTGGTTATTATCTTAAAAATCTTAAATGGTAAAATTAAATACCGTCAATGTGAAATTCGTTTCGAAACACTGAAAAAGCGCGGTAAATAAATATTTTCAATTATAAGTTAAATATTTTATTGCATTGTATTTGTTTACCCACATAAGTCTATAGTTACAAAAGTCAAGTAAAAGTTATGAATAATAGGAATAAATATTAAGGAATATGAAGAACAAAGAGCAATATTCAAATCGATGCTTCTAGAGCAGCTATGCTTAGAGCCAATGTATTGAATTTGCGAATGCGTTGGGCGAGGAGTACGAGTATAGTGATACTACGGCACACAGTACATATATTGTACAAGTAATGTTACATATCTTATGCGGAAAGCATTAAGACTATATCGATCTATCTATCATTTATATTTATTTCATTCGTGTGTAGAAGCTGTTTTCGCTCGCGAACCTGCTCTAGAGTTTCCAATAATGAGTGCAAAATTTAAATAATTAGATCTAACAAGTTTAACAAGAGACAGAAACAAATTAATAAAGCCATAACCGATTAGTAACCTTTCTGTGTTTTATATATTTTTTTTAGAAGCTATAAAGAAAAATGTTAGTTGCTGTTATACGAAAAAAAAAGACTTTACACGCTATTTTCAAAATTCACTCCAACTATTTACAAAATTAATAAAATTTATTCAAGTGTTCAAAATCGCGTATGTCTTTTTAATTACATTGGATCATTCACCGCATGCAAACAACCCAAGGTATAACTACAATATAATTTATCAATTACAAAAGAAGTCTGAATATTGGAAGCTCGCTCCTTGTCCCAAAACCCTACAGGGTTTAAAAAACAAATACTAATAATAATAAATAAATAAATAAAAAATAATAAAACTCAAAGGCCTTAACATTTGATTATATATTTAAAAATATCAAAATGCAACCAGAGAAACTGCAAGAACATTGATCAATTCGTTAATAGTTGGAACTATGAAACAAGTACAAAACAACTATTGACAACTCTAAGGCAGAGTTGGTAAGCTGTCTGCTCATGAGAGAACTAAAATATCTTTGGTGAGGGGAAAAAGCGTCCTGTTTGGGAGGGTTGTCAAAAAGAAAAATTTGAAATATCCTTAAGGATTTTCCCGGTTTCGAAAAAACCTGTGGGCTTATGGGAGGAATCCACTTAAGATAGGTGTCCGTTGGGAGAGAGTAAACTGTATAGGTATGTTATGTTATGAAAGAAAAAAGTTTGATTATTAAATAAAGGTTTCAAAAATGGTATTGACAAGGAGTGTTCTCTCGTTAAGGGGTTACATGGGTTTCGTCGGGTAAAAAAGACCCATTTTCAATATTTTTTTTCTATGTAAAAAATTATTTATTTAATTCAAACTTTTTTCTGTCTTATAGGTACATATTTAAAGAATAATTTCTGAAATTAAAAAAAAAAATTAAAACTCCTCCATTGTGACGTCATTTCCGGTGACCCCTCGAAAAAAAGGTGCGTCCGCGTTGTCAGCATAACTCCTGACAGGCTCATCAAAAATGAAAAAAAATCGAAAATAACTATTTTAGTTAAGACCATTAGACCGAAGGAAATAAAAAAAAGGAAAAATTGGAATTTTGGCAGACATTTTTCCAAAAAAATGAAAATTTCGGTCAATTTTGCTTGAAATTTTTTTTTTTTATATAGTTGTAATTGAAAAAAAAAAAAAAAAAATCCTTCGTTCAAGCACGAGTAAATTGTATTTCGAACACCTGTGTAAAATTTCATCAAGATCGGTTGAGTAGTTTTCGAGAACATTTGAAACGTGACGCGAAGTGAAAGAAAAACGCGTTTAAAGTTTTGAGTAACAATAAAAGTGGCTTGGAGCGCACATATTCCAAAGGCTGCATCTCCGAATTTATTATTGAAAATTTAGGATAATATTCCTGAGATGTTGTAGAAATTAATAAGCCAAAAAACCAAGCCAAAAATGATTTAAATTTCGTCTCGTACATATAAAGTTCAGCTCCGCCCGAATTTAGTCATTTCATAAATTGTTACTCTTAAAATTGTTCATACTATCTTAGAGTTCTTTTAAAATATATTTCTATCAAGAAAAATCCCTTTAAATTTCATTATTGACAAGTTTTTAACGCTAGATTTCTTTGTGGCTTTGATTATTTCCCATTTCCTCTTTGGGAACTTCGATTTGAGTGTCACAAATTTATTTCCCTTATAAATAAAATAAGTTCTCAATAATTAAATGTGTGCTAATTAAGTTAGGGTTATATTGTATAAATAATAATAAAAATAATAATAATCATAATAAAATGTACATAAATATATTAAATGCATACAATTAACTTCTTAATAGTGTTAGAGAACAAAAATAAAATTAAAAAGAGTTTTATACATAAAAAATAACTAATTTAGAAAATAAGCTCAACAAATTCGCTAATGAACGAATTCCACAGAACTCAATTAGGATTGATTTTTTGGTAGATACTGAAATTCCTCTGAAATCTCTTAGCAGTAGTTACGCACACATACAAGCACACACACAGATACGAGCATTTACCCTCAGATACAGATTTCGTTGCACGTTGAATACACAGCTCGGATCAGTGTACGAATGTATGTATGTGGCAAAAGGCAATAGGATCCTGAACGAGTCTCGATCCAGTTTTGCTGCCGTAGACGGAAACAAAATGGCTGGCCGAACGACTGACTAACTAAGTAGCTGGCTGACTGTCTGTCTGGTTGACTGGCTAAATAAATTGTTAAGAGAATAGTGAACTGAGACTGACTGAAGTGAGCGCGAGTGGTTAGTGGTTGAAAAGAAACAAACCGAACGCTGCAGAGCAGCGAGACCAAAACCAGAATAAGCAGGAGCACAAAAAAAACAACAATCAACGAAAACGGTGATCGCAGCAAATGCGAAGAAAATGCAACGCCTGCGACTATAGAGAGGAAGGTTAAAACGAAGAAAGGTGAAGGAAAGTGAGATATAGGGAGTGAAATATGAAACGAGACAAAATGGTGAAAATGATGATATAGAGAATGTTGGATGATTAAACAAGAAAATGCAATTTTGTTGGTTGGCATAAAGGATCATGTATGGAAAAATCTATTATAAAGTATCTAGAATTAAGAGGCCGTAAGGAGGTGGAACCCAATATTTTTATATATGCATATTTCTATATTGCATTGTAGGTATGACATTTAATAGAGAAAATGAAGTCATTTACAATTAGAAAATATATGGTAGTTCAACCATTTGGAGGTATTTGTGATGCTAATTTTTGGCAGTTATGTGAGGTGTTTATGTAGAAGAACTATAGGCACTTACCCGCCGCTCTTCCGCTGTCAATAAATCCACAAATCAGCAGCATACTAGCCAGAAATATTATCCACAATATATCCGCTTTAGGGAAAGAGTTGTTGATCAACAGCCACATTTTGAAAATCCAGTTAAACGTGGCTTTAAAGTTGAAAATTGTTTATAGGTTTTCCCTTTTTATTTCAAAGTTTGCTAGCACCTCTAGAAGAGCTTAGTTGCTCTTAAGCGCATGCGCTAGCGCGTTGGCGTCGCGCTTATGAAGAAAGTAGCTATCCGATGTCGGAAAAATACAATTAGCACCCGTTTTCACGCCGATTATTGTTTATATTATGAGGTCTATAGTATGTAAGCACGTCACACAGGCCACCCTGAAGTGGCTGTTAAAATCTTAAAAATTCCAATTACATACATACACCTATATCAATTTTAAAACAATACACAAATTTGAGAACATAGTTGTTTGTTTGCGATTTTTTGTTATAGGTGATGTATTTATTTATGTGGTCTGCACTTTTTTTCGGAAATATTTTATATGCACACGCGAGAGTCAAATAAATACGCTTTCGAAGTGTTTACGGTGTAATTTTCGTATAAGCAATTTTGGCCGGCAAATTATTTTTGCCAGCTACTCGGTATTACACATTTCTGTTGATTTTTTTACACTATTTAGAGAGCCGATTTCCTTCGTTTTCATTTTAAAGTTACACACATATATTTTATTGTTGTAATACATATGTATATTTGCTTTTCAATACTATTCCTTTCTTGGGATTTCAGCTATTTGCCTTGTTTATCAACTTTTTTGTGTTTGATTTTCGGTGCTATAAATTTACATAACCTGGTGGATGTTCGACTTGGTCACAGTATACACTTCCAATATGAATTAATCCAATTTATTATCCGTCTATTTTCAAAAAGGATATCTCAATGGCCCACTAAGTGTACTGTAAAAATTTACACATTCGTTTCCCATGCGATTTTTCACTTTAAATTTGTTGATTTCTCTTAGCTAAGCGATTTTTTTTACATCAATTCTCGTTTAATGTTCCTCGTTTTCGTGACTTGCTCGTTGTTGTTTTTTATTTATGCGCGAATTTTCTGTATGAATTGTTTAACAGGATGAATTTGGTTCTAATTAAATTCATACGGGACTGAGCTCTTAACGAGCAAAACGCATATCGCTAGCTTTGACGACGGAGCTGATGCTTTGGTCATTGGTTGGCGCGTTGTAATGGAAGGTTGTAAGTTGCAGCTGCATTTCACTCTTTGCAACGAATCAAATTGTATTTTATTTAGTGGTTTATTTTCATAAATCTGCTGCTTAACTATATTCTTGCACAGAAATCATTAAATTCACAGCATAATTGGTTGACACCTTCGAAGAAAAAACTACTTTCTTGAGTTCTTATGCACTTCTTCCGCCGGTAGCAACACCAAGCTTTTTCTCATCAAACACTCTTCTGCACAAAAACAACAAGAATACACAAGCACTACTTATGCACCGGTTTTGCATAGTTCAATTGGTTTTTACATCCGAAATTTGCTCTCACTGTTGTTTTAAGTAAAATTTTAATTCAATGAAGTGGTTTTTTGTTTGGAAATTAAATTTTTTTAAACCGTCGCCATCATCAACATCCGTCCATCCGGTAAACGTAAACCATAAATATTACTCACTTCGCGTCACAAACTCATATGAGCGGCGCGGTTAGCAAGCCGAGCTCACAAAGCAATACAAGCTGCGCGCCACCACCAACAAGCAACGAAAGAGCGCACAACACAAATCCAGATGCGGCTGGAGAGAGCGTTGCAGTGAGAGAAATGCTGTAAGAATTGAAAAAGGCATAAAGGGGAGCACTACTGAAATGGACACCTGAAATGTGGCTCAGCCAGCACAGAGTTGCTATAGCCAAACGAGACTCGTTTCAAAATGGCTGGCTCTTGAAATCCACATTAAGCTGTGGATTGAGTGTGGAACGATTGGATGTGCGCGAAAAACACAGGGGGCAGTTAGAAATTTCAACTTTGTTTTTAAAAAAGTTTTAGCAGTTCTGCGTGCAATTATTTACCGTGTAGAAAAGTACATTCTTATATTTAGGGAGAGACGAATAATTTATGTGAATTTTAGCGACATAAAACACACTTTTTTCAATATAAAAGCCTTTTATGCATAATCTTGACTTTCTCTTCTATTTCCGTCTGAGAATAATTCTCATATATGCATGTATATATGTAAATATGTCATAACTTCCGTTTTAGATATAAATTTTCTACTGCAGGAACTTTTTTTTTTTTCTGATTAAAAATGCTTAGCAAATTATTGATAAAATTCATTAAAACCCACACAAAATGTTGCAAAATAGTTGAAATATTTTTTATCACAGAAGTTGGCGCACAAACTGTGGGAATGAGGAATTTTTCACTTAATGCATATGCCATATATAACACATCAGAATAACAAAGACTGCTTTAACATTTGTGGTCGTGGACTAAGCGATTCCCCTTAAAAAACTTTGAAAATAAATGTATGAATTCAGCCGGATAACGTGAAATCACATTTGCGGTTAGATAAACGGGAAATACCAGAAAAAAATGCTTCCATGATGTTTAGAAAAATTAAAATGCATTCAATCTACCGAGACAAGAAAAAAATCTATTCTTGAACTACTGAAACATATAAAAAATAGTAAACACGCAGTCTTGAAAAAATGAAAGATATAAAACTACTCTCTGCATGTTTAGTCGGATTTACAATGAATATTTTGCTTTTTCTAAATTAATAATAATATCATCATCAACTCATAATTGTTCACAGTGCAAAAAAGATTATTTAATTCGGCTTCGGTTCAAAATTTCAAATAATATTGATAGCGGCTACTCACATTTATTATTATATTCGGGTCCCTGTGTTTTGCTTATAGCTTAAAAGATAACTTCAAAATAAACTGAATGTTTATCGTTATTTTTTATTCAAGCTGCTCATATATTTATTTTGACACACAATTTCGAATATTCGTATAAGGTATCGAAACGCTATATGCGTAATATTTGGTTAGCGTTGGCAGCATAGACACAAATTTTATGAAATATTTCAAATATGGCAGCGAGATTAGTGAAGGTATTGTCTCATAGTTGCCAACTTCGTGCTTTACGCATTAGATTTAGTGCTTTTCGAAAATTGAAATCCCAAAAAATGGTTTAGTCGCATAGACTAGGTTTTTTTATAAATTCAAACCACATCAATTCTCATTGACAGTTAAACGCTTGAAATCATTTGAAAGCTGTGCTAGCACTGAATTTACAAGAATCTACAAATTTAAAAACGAGTGTACTAAGATGGGTTCAAGTTAGGCCGCATAAAAACTCAGCGGGTCTACATCCATTTCGCAAATATGGCAAATTTGGAAGTTCAAATGTTTGTGAACAGCTGTTGTTCTTACTCGCTTATTCTTACAACTACAAATTAGTAGTGTTGGATAAGACAAAAATGTGTAACATTCATGCCTAACTTCTGCGAGTAGACATTCCCTAACACCAAAAAAATATCCATCACAGATAAATGGAGAGAGGAAAGTGACAGTTAAATGCAAGAGCAAGTAAATATTATCCATAGCGAAGGCATATAACTTTTGACTATGGACTTTTTGTAAACAAACAACTTCATTTTTGTGAGCCCGGCCTTTTGTAAACGTCCGCGTTTTGCGCCCATTGAAAATGAGCATTTATAATGTATTCATAGTAATTTTTTTGAGACAATAAAAAAATTTGCAAACAATCCCAGCTGACATGGCTTCTTCTATAGGTTTCTACAATTAAGAGATTGCGTGAATTTGGGAGAGAATTTTCGCTTACGCTCTTGATTTGGACGAATGGCTGCTGATGGCTAATTTTGTGTTCGAACACAACTCAACTCAACGGACACAACACAATGTATTTAATAAAAATTCGTAACTTCCCCTCGAAATGAAATGTTACTTTGCGCTCTCAATTCCCCCTTCCTTGCGAGAGATCACTATAATTTCTTACGTAAATATTTATTTACTTTTATGTAGGAGTAATAATTAAAATTAAATTAAATATCCTACAATACAATACGTAAAAACATTTCAAATTCCTTTTGCAAGCATTTGCACGACGATACTGTACGTAAAATACTTAAGTAAAGATGGGTAGGACGAGTAGCACGTCGAAAACCGTACATATCCGAAATCAACAGAAAAAACACATGGATTTTGCAAACGAATATGTTAACAAGCCTCCAGAATTTTGGAAACGTGGTTTATTTTCGGATGAAAGCAAATATTGCATATTTGGCATTAAGGGAAGAAAACTGGTGTGGCGTAAGAGCGGTACTGCGCTCGAAAAAGAAATCTTTCACCAACTGTGAAGCATGGCGGGGGAGGTGTGATGGTCTGGAGGTGCATGGCGGCGCAAGCAGTTCGCAAACTGGTTTTTATAGAGTCAACAAATATTTAAAGACTAGCATGATGCAAAGCGTTCAACAGTTGGGGCTTGGTGTTGATTTCTGGTTTCAGCATGGTAATGATCCCAAGCATTCGGCATATAATGTTAAGATCTGGTTGCTGTATAACACAAGTCACCAATTTTAAAAATGTACTTAGGAAAAAATGTATAAAAATTGTAGAAAAATTTCTGACTAAACATTTCTCATAAAAGTTTAAAATGCTTAAGTTTTTTTTTAAATGAGTTTCTTAATATGTTGCTCTCATTTCTTTGTGTACGGATACTTTTTCTGGCAAGTGTACATATTTTTTAAGATTTTCGTGATTTTTTTAAGTGGCAAGATAAAAGGCAGATCACACAAATTTTTAATATCTGGAGAATTCGATAACCGGTAAAACCAAGTGATATATGAAATGAAATGAAAACCGGCCACAGTAGTTTTTCGTTTGCTTCTCACAATTTTCTCAATAATAAGTAGTTTACATGTCTGTAAAGATATGTTATTCTGCACTCATCAATAAGTTTGGTGGTGAGTCTTGTTAGTTCATCTGCTTTCCAGTTTCCCTGGTTTCGCAATGGTCAGGAACCCATGTTACTTTCGGGTGAGACGACTCTGCCATCTTGTCAAGAGATCTTAGGGATCTCATGTCTACTTTAGAGGCTCTCGGGTGCTTTGTGAGAGATTATATCGCCCCATGGCTATCAGTGAAAATGTAGATATCATATCCAGGTCTTGCATCACACTGCTCCAGGGTCAGGGCCTTTATTATTGCTATAATTTCATTCAGAAAAACACTGAAGTAGTTGGGAAGGCAAAATCTAAGGAAGGAGATCAAATGCTCAGAATATATACCTCCGTCAACCCGACCCTCGAGCTTTGAGCCACCGGTGTACGCTGATTTGTCTTTACTGTATGCATGCTGGGAGCGTGATAGCTTGTTGGTAATCCTTCCTCTGTCATGCGCATTCAGTAATCCCTCTAGGCATCTTAATAAAAAGTATGATAGGCTAATCGGCCTAAAGTTCTTCGACCCATACGTGTGGGGCCCATAAGTATTTTTTACTAGGAAAACGATTAAGTGATATCTAAAAAGTCGAGTCTGAGTTGGTCACTTATTAAACTTTTCTTAAATATGATAAATGCAAGTATGAATACTTTTGTTTTCACTCGAAAAACATTTATCTTTATTTAATGATTTTTTTTTATCTATTTCTTATAATTTTTTTAAATAAGTTAATTTTGGGAAATGAGAAAAAAAATCGAAAGCCGTTGTCTTATATATTTCTTAAAATATAAATCGAAAGTTTTGATCGTCTAACGGCTTCTCTAGATATTAGAATATTTGTATAAATAATGAAGTATTCGAGATTAATTTTGATTAGAGAAAAAAAATTGTACCTTTTTCTTCTTTAAATCAGCAACAGGGACGCGGTAAATCGGTGCTAGCCAAATCCACCCTATACATCCTTTCGCAGTCTCACCTTATGAGCGGACAAGTGACGTACTTACATATATAACCATGCTGGAAGCAAAAATTATTTTTACATATGTATCTATTTTAGGTATCGTGTGTGTCATCACTAATTCTATATATTTGGCATCTCTGTAGATTCCTTTTACATTATTTGCGTACTATTCATCTATATTCACCTATAGACATCGCAGGCAGAATTGCCGCTGCACGTACCGCAATCAGACTGAGGGGCTGGAGTTATAAGCTCAACCTCACTTATGGGCACTCAAGCATCCTTAGAAACTTTGAGTTCATCCCCTTGTCGACGGATCAGTGTGTGTCCTCGCTAAGTCCAAGCGGAACTTTCTCCACCCATATTCCACCAAGGGAGGAGTGGACCGGGGGCAACACTTGGGGACAGGGCCTCGTTAACCTGTTCACGGAAGGCTCAAAGCTGGACGGTAGGGTTGGAGGAGGAGTATTCTGCAAAGAGTTCCCCATCAAACTCAAATTCAGGCTACCGGACCACTGCAGTGTGTTCCAAGCAGAGGTGGCCGCAATTAAAGAAGCAGCTGACTGGATATTTACTTGCGTAATAACTGTTAAGAAGGTAAATATTTACTCCGATAGCCAAGCGGCTATTAGAACCCTAGGCTCTATTATGGTGGATTCGAAGCTGGTCAGGGAATGCCTGGTCTCCCTCTCGATTGCATCAGAATTATTCGACTACATGGCAACCATCACTACCTACTATTCATTGTACATGCGATTTTTCAAACAGTTCATTCTTTTGCCTGGATATGAACTCATTTTATGTAAATGAAAGGACAGTCGTTAAAGTGATCTCAATAAAGTTCGTTATCCTAATTTGTCAGTGGTGACAGAACTCAAAAGTAAGATGGACCTAAACCACTTAACAGTAATAGTGTAAAAGGACGTGTTCCAAAACTGCAATTAAATACGAGTGGCACGAAAGCAGATTTAATCAGCAGATTGCATGGTGTAGATGCAGAAATGCTGATGCCGATATTTGCCAACGGGTGCAAGTGTAGCACAGGTAACTGAAACGAGAAAGAAAACGATTGGGCGGCGTCACAAGCATTGCATTATTCGTTTTGCATTGCCAGTAGAACGGCACTTTCCACTTACCCCGCAGTACGCTGGTATGTATTCGATGCCAAATACTTTCTGAGTGGCAGATTAAAAAGTTGGAAGACCCAACCAAAGCAACTCATTGAGCTTGGGATGATATGGCACAAGCAATATCCAAAATTCATATATGAATTAACGTAGGTCTGCCGTAGCCGAATGGGCTGGTGCGTGACTACCATTCGGAATTTGGAGAGAACGTAGGTTCGAATATCCGTGCATGAACATCAAATAATAGAAAAAGAAAAAATCGCCCCTAGGCAGGAAATGGCAAGCCTCCGAGTGCGTTTCTGCCATGAAAAATATTTTCCGTTCGGAGTCGGCTTGAAGCTGTAGGTCCCTCCATTGGTGGAACAACATCAAGACGCACACCACAAATAGGAGGAGGAGCTCGGCTAAACATCGAAAAGCGGCGTACTCGCCAATTATATATGCACATATATATTAACGTAGGACTTCTGAGAATGGGAAAAATGTCTTTTCTTTGAGAAACTTTCGTTTTTAAGGTACAGGAAGTTGCACAAACTTGAAAATTATTACACAAATTTTAAATCACTTTTATGTCGGGACGCAGGGCTGGTGCCGTATCTACACATTATTCACCCAAGGCTTTGGATAATTATCTTCATAAAATTTTAAATTTGGTATATTTTCAGGGATAAACCCAAATTTTTTAGCACTGCCACTAAGTTTTGATTTTCCAATAAATTTGAATATTGTAAGGCTTCCATTGTGCCATCAATAAAAATCAAGCCTACTACTCCTTTACTTGAAATGCACTCCCATAGCGTGGGAATTATATTTCGGTTTTGTAAAGAATCAAGGGCTTGCGCCATACTCTAGTCGGTTCAACGTTGTAATACAGCTTTATCTCTGTTTTGTCACAAAATAATGGGTTTTCCAATAAGAAGTATTATTACCGTAAAAGATCAATGATTTCGTTGCTTGTGTGGCACGTAGCGCCGTCTTGTTGAAAAAGAAACGTTTTCCAAATCAATACCATCCAATTCCGGACATAAAAATTCGTTAATCATATCTCGATAGCGCAATTCATTCGTCGTAACTGTTGCTCCAGCTTCATTTTCGAAAAAGTAAGGTCCAATGCCTCCGCCGGATCATAAACCGCACCAAACAGTCACACGTTGAGGATAGAGAGGCTTTTCAACAATAACTCTTGGATTTTTTCAGCCCCAGATCCGACAAATTTGCTTGACAAAGCCACCGAGGTGAAAATGGGGCTCATCACTCAAGATGATTTTTTTGATGGAATTCCGGGTCATTTTCATGCATTTCAACGACCCAATCAGCAAAGACACGACGTTGTTGATGATCGGCCGGCTTGAGTTCTTGTGTTAACTGGACTTTATAAGCCTTAAGCCCCAAAGCTTTATGCAAAATACGGTGTAATGACAAACTTGGGTTTTCTTGAACACTTTCGGCTACAACAGCAATATTTTCGGATGTTCTTGAGCGATGTTCACGGGTTTTATTCTTCACATTACTAACTTGTCCCAACAGCTCGAATTTTTTCAATAATTTCTGTATTGCGGTCCGACGATAACCCAAAAATGGTAGAGTTTTACGAACCGTCTCGGCCAAATTTTCACCATTTTTATAGTGAATTTTAATAATTTCAATGCGTTGTTTAAGCGTGTATCGTTCCATTTTTATTAATGCTGTAGTTTTTACTTGTCAAATATCAAAAAAATGGCATCTACCGAAATAGCGGGCTATTCAAAATAACACCTGTTATTGGAAAACCCTTTATAATGGTGTCCCAGTAATTTTAGTTTTAGGCTCACCTGCATGCTTTTACTCTAATCTACACTCTTTTTCCGCTAGATTTATAACAAGACTAACACTCTACAAGGCTCTCATCATGCCCGTCCTATAACGTATGGAGTGTTTGAGAGAAAGATTCTGCAAGATCAGTTGGAGTGCCCAACTGGCGCCGGTTAGCACGAGAAAGAAACGACTGACGCGCTTTGCCAATTAAGAATAAGAAGAAGAAACTGCCAGACGTGTTATCGAAAACATGCCAGACAATTCCTGAGCACTTTTACCCAAGTAGTAATTATAATATGATAAAAGGTTGTTCAATAAGTTTTGGGGTTCGATAAGAGAGGGCATTGAACGAAGAGAATTTTTGAACGAATGTCGAAAGTGTATAAGGACTTTTCGCCATCAGATAGTACAGTAGAAAGATGGGCTGCTGAATTTAAACGTGGTCGTACAAGCCTTGAAGACGTCAAGGACGTCCAAAAACAGCAACCAGAAATCATATTGGAAAGTCGTCTAGTGACTCCTTGGGCTGCGTAAGCAATATTTTGAATGAAGTGTTGGGTTTCAGAAAGCTGTGTGCGCAATGGGTGCCAAATTCGCTAACAATGGGACAAAAACACACTTTCTCATCAACATTTAGATTTGAAAGGATAAAGTGGATTTTGTGCGTCAATGCAAGACTATGGATAATACTTGGGTCTATCACCATGATCCTAAATCAAAACAAGAGACTAAAGAGTGATGTGAACCTGACTCTTTGGCTCCGAAAGGAGTTCGTGTTCAGAAGGTATTAGCATCAGTTTTTTGGGATGCGGCAGGAATTTTGTTTGTGAATTACTTGCAAACTCGTAAAACAATAAATTATTGGAGCCTTTTAGGTCAGCTGAAGGAAAAAATTCGTGAAAAAAGGCACAGTTTGCAAAAGAAAAAAATTATTTTTCAGCACGACAATGCAACTTGTTTCAAGAGCATTTTGATAATAACTAAAATCCATGAATTAAACTTCCAAATTGTTGGAGCATCCACCGTATTCACCAGATTTGGCCCCAAGCGACTTCCATATATTTTGCAGACCTAAAAAATTTCAGCGTGGAAAGCTTTTTTCATCAAATGATGAGGTCATACCAGCTGTGGAAGCGTATTCTGCAGCCCTTCCAGATTCTCACTTCCCGGACGGAATTCATAAATTAGAGGGTCGTTGGAACAAGTGTATCGATGCTCAGGGAGAACCGCAAACTTGTTGAACAATCTAGTAATTGCGTAATATCGAAGGATAATCCTTTGTCAGGCATTTTAAAATCACAGTATATAAATTTGAAGTCCGAATAAACCAAGAATTTTTCACTGAATGATAAAACGAAAGCATCAAAGGGACCATTGCAAGGGAGAGATAACGGTAAATCGAAGTTAATCGCGCAACACATTCTAAAGCAATCGAAAAGGCTAATTGTATAAACAGTTTATTGACTGCGTCGAAATAGTGTTATTTGCTTTTGTTGTTGTTCTTCCAAAGAGTTTGAAGTTTTTTTATTAATTCCCTTTAAATGCTTTGAAAAAATCAAGCATAAATAAAGAATACTATTTTCTCTATTCAAATCAAAAAATTGAAATCATTTTCTATGTCAATAAACATTCTTGACATACTGTATATGTATCTAGATACCAATCACATGCATTGTTATATACATATGTGACAAACCGACGGGAATGGTTAAGTTAAAAATATAAATAATTAAATACCATTCATAAAATATCAAAAAATTATTCTATGGCTTACAACGACCTTTTTCAATTTGAGAGAGGACCCTTTTTCTCTTAATTCCAAATTGCATCAATGGATTTTGTCAAACTTTACACTAACTTTCATTATTGAATCATGACAAAAAATACTAATGGTCATTTCCATTGTGACGGGTGTGACCGTGTTACTGACATTTTTCGTTATAATTATAGAATTTAAAACTGTTACTTAAATTAAAGGACACTAAACCCTGTCATGTGAATATTAAAGTTGTTTGATACCAAGTACATACTGAAAACGCATCATTTCCGACAGCTGCCATTTGAAGACTGTGACGGGTGTGACCTTACATATTTAAGCTTTCAACAAACCTCTACTTTCATTGAAGTTTTTGTAAAATTTCCCAAAGAATGCGTATAGAAATGTTAGAGGAGCACATTGTTTGAAGTCTTTCTGGTTGTATGTCATACTTACTTTTCTAAAAAAATCATATTTTTCTTAAAAAAAAGCTTAAAAAAAGGAACGGGTGTGACCACTCTATGTGACGGGTGTGACCTAGTATGAAAATTCAAAAAATTTGCTGAGCTAAAACTTTTTATTGAATCCAATTATGAATAAAAACACATAAAATAACATTTCATTTTTTTATTCGCTATCATTGACATCACAATACTCTAGACCTGTATTTTTCAAGGAAATTATTTGTTTAAATTCAGATAAATATGAATAGGAAGCATATACAGAGACCGCATCTGCTCTTTTAAAGGCGTGCATTTTTTGAAGGTTCTTTACCATTTTAACGCTTTCCCATCTTTCGTTTAAGAAAGAACTATTCTGATCGATGTCGTCTTTTGATGCGTAAAAAACATTGATCTTATTCAATTTGTGTTTTGCAACAAGATATTTGAAACAGTCCAGCGGTGTTTTTATAATACATTCTCTAGCTTTAATGGCTGTCCATAATGCTCTTTTTACTGTTGCCCCTATACCATCTACTGCGCCTTTACCATGGAATGTAGGGAAAAAATTCCATGTCACTTCTAACCCAAAATCCTTAGGAGCATGACATATGTTGAAAATGTTGTACCCATTTTTGCATTGAGATGCACAACCATCTGAAAAAATGTGTACAACTTTCAAATCAACCTTTTCCTTAAGGTCACTTGTAATCATTTTTAAGAATGCCCAAACACTGTGTTTGTTATGAGTTAAACCATCACTGATAATAGCGTAGGATTGTGTGGAAATACCCAGGCGTAAAAATATTCAATTGTGTATGCTTCCAATGTGCACTTTGTATTTCGTCTTGGAAAAATATTGAAAAGTTTTCAGCGAAATCTACTTGCAGAACCACTTCGTTTTGATTGGGTATCGCTTTCGTGTCTTGGAAACATTGCGCTTGCATATTGTTGACATACCAATGTGTTTTATATTAATCTAGATTTAATTGAAAAAGCTTGAAGAATTCTCCTGCAGCTGCTTCCTTAGCAATTATATGGAAACACCCTTCCTGACTTGTCCAATACTTCCACGACACTATCATATTTTCAATGTAGTTTAATGGTACCAGATCATATATATTATCACAATAGAGGCATTCGTTTCTCATACATTTCTCACTGTGAATATTGCAGCATGTTGACTGCAAAATTTTTGAAGGACTCTCCGGTATAGTGAAAAAAGTTTTATGAGCAACATCTGTCATAAACTTAATGTTTTCATGATAGATGCAAAGGCATATATTGAGGGGAGTTTCCGCCACTAGGCACACATTTAGTTTCCGATAATTATAAAATTGAGATTTACCAATTTTAATTGTTGGATTTTCTTCCTTAAATAAACTATAGCACTCGCCCACAGTCATGTAGAGGTATCATTTTTGAACTTTTTGCTTAGCGCCCGTTGATGGATTTTTCCCGATTTTTACGTCCCTTATTCCAGGTGTATGTCGACTGATATCATCCCGTAAATAAGAGCTTTTGATTTTGTCAATATCGTCAATCGGAGTTTTCACTCTTGTACTTACTGAGGGCATTATAGATTTTAAGGGAACGTCTTTAGCGAGTTGCTTAATAACAGCAATTCTTTTCGATGGACTACGAGGCAGGATTTTCTCAATTTTGGTGACTGTTTTTTTCAATAAACGACGTGATTTGAAGCTACCAATTTCAGATGTATTCAAAACACTTGATACTTTCTGCTCATCCTTTTTGCGTTGTCTACTCTTTCGCTTTCTTTCTTTATCTTTTCTCCTTTTTTCTTCCAACGTCGCTTCATCCATTGTAATTTTTTTGGCATCTCTTGGTTTTTTATCTCTTGTTCTCTCTAAAGCCAAATGCAGTTCATATTTTTCTTTATTGTTTTTAAGTTGTTTCCTTTGTTCTCGCTTTCTGGTTTTCGAATCCATTAAAAAAACAAGCACTTCGCGTTTATGTGACGGGTGTGACCAAGTATTTTATATTACTGAATTGGCAAAACGCGAATAAAAAATTAGTAAAATGTCACCAAACTATTTACTACGCATACTTTGTTATCGTTGCAAAGTATCAAGTGATTATAATGTACAGTATCAATTTAATTGAACTTTTTCAATTTTTAGTGGGACGGGTGTGACCGAAAATTTTAAAGTTTTAAAAAATCGATAAACATTTTATTTTACAATGTACCATGTCGAAACTTTGAAAGAATGGAAGCAATAGCATATTATATTCAAATATAACGGGGTTTTGTCAATAGTCATAAAGGAAGAACAAGAAAATGTAAAATAAAGACACATCGTAAAAAGAATGTAAACTCACTTTTCAGTATAGGCGAAGTTCACAGTGTTGCCAAACTTATTAAACTTAAGGCAAAATATAGTTTTTGATTTTCCCATATAAATTTTTCTCTGGCAGACATTATTTGATTGAATTTAACTAAAAAAACAACTAAATTAATTTTTTTCTGCATAGGGCCGTTTTAGGTGGAATTTACCTAATGCGCTTTTTAGGCAAATTTAGGACAACTACTTTTTCACCCCCTTTCTCGCCTATTCAAAGGTGTGCACATTTTTTAGTCCTAATGATAGAACTCTAACTTTTGGTAAATTTTAAGAATTAAAACATTCACGAAATTTTGATTTATTTATTTTTTTTTTTAATTCGTATGCATCTTTTGCGCTTAAGTAAATTTCATTCTTGGCTTATTTAATTATTTAATTTAAATTAATTACTTTAATTATTCATTCATTCATCTCACCTACTTATGCATACATATAAAGCAAATACGTTCGTAAGTAATAACAAATATTTCACATTTTCCATTTTTGCTTAGCTTACTCCTTTACAGTTATAATTAAAATACTCAATAAAACGTTGATATGCAATAAATAAAATTAATGACACGATTGCAGAAATTTAGAAATACGAACACAGTTCGTATAAATGAGAATAGAAGGAATCATAAGGCAGCATTTTTATTTCTTCACACGAAGGGACGTAGCTTGCAGCGATTAGTTGTTTGTTCAGTGTAGTTTTTTTTTTTTTGTTTGAGGGAAAAATTAAATAAATCGGTATTTAAAGTAAACTCGCCATAAAATTTCGCATTTAAAAAAAATAAATATTGCATTAGAATTATTTTCGACTTGAAAAACAAAAGCAACGAAAAATGTTTCAGCGACCTGAATAAGCCGTTATTTCATTAACTAACCACTGCAAAAAAATCCATATATACTCGCAACTTTTCTATTTACATGTATCATTTTTCTAATTGTATTTAATACTTTTTCATCTTTTTAAGTTCTCTATTTTTTATTGGCTTTACATTCAAATAATTTAAAAGCACACGCAGACATGTCTGTCATCAGTTAGTAGTTTCTCTATTTAAAATTAATATCATTTCGCGCATTTTTGTGCCAGTCATGCCAAGCATAGTTTTTTTTAATAATTTTTTTGCACTCTCATCTTGTAAAATAAATGAATATTTGTTACATAATTGAACTATTTGCTAATTTAATCGTCATTGAACTATCTGTTAATCGCTTCAATTTTACTTCATCTTAGATAATTTAGAATTATAAAACTTGTTGCTTGATTTTTACATGGAACTAACTACAGGCATTTTTCGCAATTTGTTTAAGTGCTTAGATTAAATTATTTACACCACTGATTCGCTCTATGCCTCCACTACCGCACACACACAATTCACACTTCTAAGTAGTTATTCTATGTTCATATAACTTTTTAATAAATTGGTACAGTAATTTTTCGTAGCCATTAACACTAGGATTGACGCTCATATTTGTTTCCTTTATTCATTGACATTGATTTCTTTTTTTATTTCATAGATAATTAATGCTAATAATCACAATACGTTAAGAATTAAATTTTCGTCTGTTTATCTCTCAAAATAAGATCCGGGATCTTTTATCTGGGACGTAAAATTTTATAATTTTCTTCTGATATGAGTATACGATGATAATTTCATTGTTCATTGTTGTGGCTCTTATCAAGGGGATATCATATTTTTCTGTCACTTTATTTATCTCATTTCATATTATTTTATTTTATTAAATTTTTTAATTTTATTTTAGCTTTATTTTATTTCATTTTACTTTATTTTATGGTTTTTATTTTTTATATTATTTTGGTTTATTTTATTTTAGTTTTATTATATATTTTATTTTGATTTATATTTATACTCGTATTTGTATTTAATTTCATCTCTTTTATTTTACTTAACTTATTTTTATTTCATACTAGCTTTAACCCGCGGCCCCGCTCGCGTAGGAGTAGTTTTGAGGGATTTAGGATATGTATCTATATAAAAAAATTACAAACAATAATTTCATAGAAAATAATTTTTTACAATCCCCGACATCCGTTGCTATGCCTCGTTGAATAAAATCAAAACAACCAATCAGAAAAATATCAAGCAAAATTAGTTTTATTAATTTTCTATCTCAAACCGTTTTTGAACTTTGCATTTGGGTCATAGTTGAACAGCTTATGCGGATTATGAAGTCTAGAGTGTGCTATAAATAGTGGGAAATAGGAAAAACTAAGATTTTTTAGATTCAGATTTAAGCAAATATTCGATTATTAGTGACGAATGAGAGTGGTGGCGCGGCCTGGGGGCTGTGGGAAGGGAGTTCCATCATAAAAACATGCCTATAACCTTCATTGGGTGAAAATCTATATATATATAAAAATTAAGCCGAAAAAAAGTTTGCATTTGTCCGGAGTAATCTCAGCAACGCGTATAAGGAACACAATGAAAGTTTCACACATTGTTGGTGTTGCTTTGGCAAAGGTTTCTGTGAAGTTTGGTTGAAATCCGATAACGCGTGTGTGTGCGGTGCGTCGGTTAAGTGAGTGTGTTTTTGCTATTTTCCGCACGTATTTTTTGTACCGCACATAGCATTCATTAGAATTGAATACTGATGAGTGCTTTAATACAGAGTATTTTTTAGATCTCTGAGTGACCAGGGTCTCAAGATATAGTCGAAAAGGTGGACCAAGGTACCCTTAGATGTGTTTGTACAATATGGGTATCAGATGGAAGCTGTTGATGAAAGCTTTGAAGTGAAGTCATTTTTACTGCCCGTTTCCGGGATAAAGAAAGGAGATGGAGCTGGAGGAAAAGGAATAGCTACAGGAAGAGGAAGAGGAGGAGGAAGAGGAAGACCACTTATTATTAAAAATTAAAAAAAAAATTCTAAAAAAATTTTAAAATGTTACATATACGCTTATTATATAAACGTTAATCTGACGTCAGTTGTAGTGAAAAATTCATGGTATCATTGCCGGCGTGATTGGTGATCGTTCCCTTAATTTTTTGCAGAAAGGTTATGCTAATATGAGATATTACCTATATCATTCATATATTTACGTATTACCTGTGTACTCACAAATATACGGTTGAAGCAAATATATGTCAGTTTTTTTACTTCGCCTAGAAAAGTTTATATAAATTTAAGAAGAGTAAATAGAACTTATTTTATATCAGACTTCACGCAAAAAAGTCATTTGCACCTGAACACATAGCTGGGTTAAAGCGGAGGGGAATAGAACAGTTATCTTCTCCTTCTCCGCTTTTTCGTACACGACGAAGTGTATGTATCATACGATTGATGTTGTTGTTTATGTGTAAAGGAGAGCGCATATATGCAAATGTAGAACGGAACAACGGCGTGCTCAAACTTTCTTTCTGATCTGATTTTCAAGCAAACAACAAGTGAGTATTTTTTCTCCAGAGAAAAACTACGTTTAATTAATTAATCTAGATTTTTTTAAAGACGACCAGCGGAACGGGCGGGTTTTCGCTAGTATGAATGTATAAAAATGTTTCCGTCATTTGGTGTTGTCGTTCCGTAGTGATGCGCGGACAACGTGCAGAATTCACCTTTATAGTATAGATTACTTTGTTTTACCTTTTTTATTTATTTTATTTTATTTCACTTTATTTTAATTTTTACTTCATTTTATATTATTTTATTTTATTTTATTTTGTGCTAAATTTTTTTATTTCCTTTTACTTTATTTTACTTGGTGTAATTGTGTTTTAATTCATTTTGCTATTATTTTTATTAATTTTATTTTATGCTATTTTGTTTATTTTATTTTTTTATTTTTTAATTGTTTTATGGTAATTATTTTATTTATTTTGCTATTATTTTTATAAGTTTTATTTTATATTATTTTGGTTTATTTTACTTTATAGTTTATTTCGTTTTTATATTTTATTTTGATTTACATTATACTCGTATTTGTATTTCTTTTTACTTAATTTTTATATTTCATATTGTTTCATTTTATTTAGGAATTTAATTTAATTTTTTATTGTGTTTTATTTCATTTATTTTATTTTTTTTAGTTTTGGGGTTTTTATTTTAATTAATTTGCACATTTTACAACATTTTACTTTTTTTATATTTTTAGTTAAATTGATATTTTTATATTTTGTCTCACCATTATTATTATAAATTTTATTTCCTATTATTTTAGTTTGCTTATATTTTTTAGTTTATTTCATTTCTTTTTATATTGTATTCTGATTTATATTATATTTGTATTTGTATTTTATTTTAATTTCAATATTTATATTTCATATATCATTTCATTTTTTAATTCAATTTATATGGTTTTTAGTTTCAGTTTTTTGTTATGTTTTGATATATTTTATTAAATTTAGTGTTCGAGTTTCTATTTTATTTAATTTTCATATTTTCGTCTCCTTTTACTTTTTATTTATGTTTGGTTATAGTTCATATTTTTATATTTTATCGCCAACTTTTATTTCATTTAATTTTATTTTATTTTATTATATTAATTGTTCATTTAATTTTTTTATATTTTTTTTTTTAATTTAATTTTATTTTCATTTGCCTTTATTTTCATATATATTTATTTTTTAATTTAATTTATATGGTTTTTACTTTCAGTTTTCTATTATGTTTTGATATATTTTTTTAATTTATTTCATTTATTTTTATTTAATTTCTTTTTCTTCTCGTTTTATTTTTATTTATGTTTAATATGATTCATATTTTTATTTTTTATAGCCACTTTTATTTTATTTCATTTCATTTTGTTTAATTTTATTTTATTTTGTTACATTTTTGGTTCCTTTTATAACCCGTTTGCATTATTTATCGATTAAAACATCCCCTTTCTGTCTGATATTTGTGGTTAAAAATTTACAATTTTCGCTAATTGACTAAAATCTCTGCTAGCTTTATCAGTTGGTAGCGATTTACAATACGTAAGTTTACGATTACTTTTAAAAATTTATTCTACAAATACGCTAATGATATGGGCGGGCCAGTTACTCACAGCTTCCCGACCCGTAAATTGTCTTAAATAATTACTTTTGAGATATATGTATATATGTATGTATATACTTGCAGATACAACACACACATTCGTACAGATAAGAATGTTTTGCAACGGTATAAATACCCATACATATAAGTATGCATGTATACTACGTAGGTATATATGTATGTATGTATGTACATAGGCATGAGCGTGTGCGTAGCATTGACGTTTAAGGACGAGTGTTTCTAGCTGCTGCTGCTGCGATTGGATAGCGTGCGCGACTAAAGTACAAGGTGCTTCAAATTGTATACAGGGTGCAGTGTACGTGCGTTAAATGTGCCGTGATTGGCGCAAGCGCCTAAACTTTCTTTTAGACATGTGTGGCCAATGCACCACTCTTAGATTTGCCATTCGTTGGTAGTATGAATTGGCCGGAGGGACTTTGAGCCACCGCCACCGCTACTGCCATCGGCGTCGTAGTCGTCACAGGTGTTGCGGTGGAAATAGGTGCGGCTTGTGTGAGTGGTGTCATCGCCGCAAGTGTGTTGCTGCTGGCAGTCAAATTGGAACTGCTGCCACTAACGCTGCCAGCGCCATTGGTGCTATTGCCTCCGATGCCGATACCACCCGTTACAGCGCTAAAGTTCTTAAACGCATTGATGCCGATACCGCCATTCGTGTTCGCATGTTGATGGCTGGGATGGTGATGGTGACGTTGGTAGGGTGGTGGCGCAGGTGTGGCGGCCGGATTTGCCGTGCTTGGCGGTGGCAACGGCGGCAGCAGTGATGAGTTTGAGCGCAGGTATGGATTACCGTAGATAGCGCTGAAGCGACTATCTATGCCGTTCTGGAGAAGCGATTGACCAGCTAAACCCAAAAATGAAGTCATCCTGTTAGTGGGTCAAGCAAAATACCAATTTATTAGTGCTACTTACCAAGGAATCCATTGCCCATTTGAGCGGTGCTCTGCTGCGGCTGTTGCTGCATATCGTTGCGATTGCGTGGCAAACTAAGATTACCAGTGGTTGTAACGGGATTTGTGTAATGCGGCAAGGTGGCCGAGTTGATTGTGCTTGATTGGGACTTGTTGGCGTTGTTGGCAGCAGCACTGCCAGGTTTGCTTCCCTCCGTGGGTGGACTATAGTCGAGCGCATACTCGAAATATGGGGTATAGCCGTTTACAGTCTCTTTGTAGTCTTGATTTTTTAAGTTTTTGATGTGACATTGGCGGGTATAGCTAAATTCACCGGAAAATCTGCGAATGAAGAAAATACATTAAAATTATAGAAAGTCATAACACAAATAAAATGTTTTGTGCTCACCTGTCATCCAATTTCACGGGCCCCGCCAGTGGTACACCCAACGTGGCGCCCTTCATCTGCACATCAGGCATTGGTGTATGCGTCAAATTGATCGCCAAGCCATCGGAGCCTGCTTCTGAGTAATCCACATCATACGCCTTACTCCGCAGTTCATGCTTCAAATCGGACAGTTTGTCGCCACCACGCGATGCCTCTGGTATGACATCCGCCGGCATGGGTTTCTTATTATTCCGTTTCATGTAAACTATCACCAGCATCACGATCATAATAATGATAGCTACCGAAGAGAGTGAGCCCATTACGACAAGCAGAATTGGTACAGAACCAGCTAAAACAGGGGTGGAAGAATTGATGAAGAATTATATAGAACAGCATATAAAGTCATTTCAATTTGATGAACTTACGTTCGGGTTTCAAATTAATGAGCAAGGAATCGCTGCCATATGAGTTCATAACCGTACAATTGTATCGTCCATAATGACTGGAGCGGCTCTCTTTAATTATAAGCGCTGCACGGACACCTTCCGGCAAATGATGTTCCTCGAATATGTAAATATCCGGATCGGCGGTGCTCATATTAATCACTTTGCCATCGAATGACCAAAGAATCTGTTCCGCTTTGGGTACACTGAATGCTACACAATCGATTTTTGCACGACTCCCCACAGCACCAAATTGCACCTTATGCGAGGTGATAATCGGAGCACGCTTTACGAAAATCGTAGCCTCGGCACCAATCTCTGGGAATCCCGAAACTATTGCTTTGCAGTAGTAGCGCCCTGCTGACTCGGTAGTCACCTTGAGTGTGAGATTCGCTGAGGTGCCAACGACCTGAGGCGACAAATTGTGTTATCATCAGTAAACGAAACCTTTAGGAGTTATGGGGGTTTGCATGTAAGTAGTAGCATACCTGATCTGTATTTTCATTAATCCATTCGATTTCAGGCGTTGGATTGCCATCTACGTTGCAACGCAAATTCGCATTGGTGCCTAAGTCCGCTTCAACAGACATGGGCCGGTGTTTGAAAACAGGACCATCTGTAAGAAAAAACGAGTTAGGAAATTAAACGCGAATTTTTTTTTATTATTACTATTATTTTTAAATTTATATTATTTTTTAGTATTCCCTTTTTGTATTTTATATTTTTTTGAGTTTGAGTTTTGAGAAAAAACGAGTTAGGAAATTAAACGCGAATTTTTTTATTATTACTATTATTTTTAAATTTATATTATTTTTTAGTATTCCCTTTTTATATTTTATATTCTATTTTGATTTATGTTTTTATAAATTAATGAATGAATTCTTGCAATTTCCAGAGAATTTCAATATAATTTTATCGCGGAACTGAATTACGGAACCTGACCGACAAACTTTTCTTTTTTTAAATGTGTGCTAGGTTTTTTTTACCAAATTTTCTTAAAATCAAAGTCTATTCAGATACTCACAGCCGATGTCCAATGTTTCAGTCTCTTCGCTTTTTCCCACCGCATTGACAACTTCACATTTAACCAAAGCTTCATGATGCTGACGCGTAACATTGTGTATGATCTGCCAGAGAATAAAGTAAAGAAATAAGTCACAGAAAATAAGGTTTTAACGGATGAAAAATCTCACCATCTTCGTAGTGTAATCTCCAGTCACCAACTCATCATTTATGAACCACCGATAGCTTTGCGGTGGTGGATTTGCTTCCGCCTGGCAGGATAGTATTACTTCGGAGCCTTCAAGTATGCGACCACCAGCCAAGGCGCCGCTGATGACGGAAACCACCACCTTAGGTGCATATTTAACCTGAATTGATGGCAAATATTTAAATTAAAATAGTAAATAACAAAAAAACCAAGTATTGCTGGCTCACCTCTATTAATATTTTAGCAGAGCGATAAGTACGATCCGCTGTATTCTGCGCTTGGCAAGTGAATGTCGTATTGTGATGCTCTTTCTTGGGTGCCAACTTCAATATCGACTTGGCTGTTATACGCCTCGAGTCCGATAATGGTTCTTTCACATATTCGATGCCTTTGGTTAGCACATTGCCAAGACCATCAATCCAAGTGATCTGAGTGAGTAGAAATATTGTTAAGTAATAAAGTTAAGAAAACGGTGCTGGTTTGTGTAGCGCAAACGATAACAAATTTAAAAAATAATTGGGAATTATAAAAAAATAAAAAATAAACTAAGCAAAACCAGATAAAACCAGAGTTTTTATCAATTAAGTTAATGGCGCTCAAACTGTCAATGCAGTGGTTTTATAACTGTTAGAGCGGTTTTTCATTGCAGAACGAAGCGAAGCGAAATTCGCCAGAAACATTACTGAATGAATACGAGCGACCTCTTGCGCCAAGTACAATTCGCCGGAAAAGTACATAAATGTACGCGGGCGCCCTCTATACAGGCGGGTGTCAAAGGAAATGAGCAGCTCCGCAACTGTTACTGCAGCGTTATTTCAACTGTAACAGCAGCCAAGTCATAGTTGGCGCGTGATTTTAAATGAAAGTTACAGGTAAATTTCGGCGGAAATGTTTAATTGTGTAACTCCTCGACTGCTTGTGTTTCAATTTTATTAAAAGTCCAATTAATGGACTAGGTTGTGTGACATTTTACAGTAATATTATACAAATTTTACTTACCTCGGCCGCAGGTTTGCCACCCGCCGATACGCACTCCAGCTCAATCTCTCGGTCCTCCGTTGTAAAAATAACTTCACCCTGTGTAATTTTCGGCGCTTCCGGTGGTACCAGTATAGTCAACTTGGCAAAACGCGAACGGATGCCCGCCTCACCCTCCGGCCCGGGCCCAACTTGGCACTGATATTTGGCGTCATCGTCCAGCATCACTGGATAAATATCTAGCGAAAAGTCGCCCTCCTCATCGCTGCCCACCATCGAATACCTTTCAAAGCCGCTCAAATTACGATGCTGGCCCAGGCCAAAATCATCTTTAGTCCATTGCAATGCGCCCACCTTCCCCATCACACGGCAAGGCAACGTAACGCGTGAGCCCACAACAGCGGTTTGGTCTTGCGGTTCCATTGCGAAACGCTGACCCTCCGATGGTGATTTCTCATCGTTACTGTGATGACTGGTGGAACTTTTACGCGACTTTGGTTTGGCTTCTGTGGAGTGCAGCTGCGCGCTAAGCAACAACGAAACCAGTAGGATTGTGACAAAACTGAGGCGAGTCGAAGTGCAGCACAAGCGTGGAATGTGTTGATGATGGTGGCGTCGAAAGTTGTTCTGATGTGGTGGGTGGTAACTACTTTTACAATTGGAGCTGTTGGGGTTTTCGCATTCGGGAGTGCTGTGCGGCCCTGACATAAAAGCAAGATATGTGTGCTTTGTCGATATGGACATTTTCGTTATGCTTATATTGTTGTTACTGTAGCAGTCGTTGCAGCAAATAGTAACAACCGTGTAGCTGCTTTTGTTCCACTTACGGAAATGCGATTCCGATAAAATTCTTGTGTAGGCTCGTACACAAAACGTGTCAGGATGTGAAAGCCTGCAATTGAATAATAAAAATGGGGAAACATGAGAACAACGCTTGTATTTACTTTATTCACATCGTAAATTCTTAAAACCTTGCCCCATTTTTTCTCGTAAATTACATTTTCATAAAAATTGGGAAAGTAAAATTAATACGAATTACGAAAAATGCGATTCGCCAAAGGTAAACAGACCACGCAATCTCAGTTAAGCGTTTATCAAACTATGTGCCTGAATTTGTGTTGAACAGCATGGACTGCAAGGTATTGAACGAATATCCGGCAGCAGAAAAAATATTACATTATTGTGTAGGATCATAAAGCGAAGTATTTATGAGTTGATTGCACTTCGCCTATATTAAAACGGACTTGAATTAAGCCATCAAGTGTGAGCGTACTAGCTGTGTTCCAATAGCCAATGATTCGGATAACGGTTTTGCACGCAAATGCAAAAATTTGCATGCGAAGTAACAACAAAGTTATCGAGTAAGATTTGCCACTAGCGAGCATGGCTAGAGCTCATTAGACGCACTGTCTTACCAACACATGTAATTTAAGGCAGCTCTCTTCCCGCATTGCCGACACATGTTCATTTGTACCAGTTGCTTCATCTATTCGCCACTTGCTAAGGCTTGGCGAGGCCCGATAGATATTTAGCTCAATTTGTGATCCGTTCTGTTCACTTTGTTTTTCGTCGTTAGTTTGGCAGCACAGCCTTTTGTTATTGGTAGCACTGACTCGCATATGGAGTAAATTTCAGAGATAAATTTTATGTTGAATGGAGTTTTCTGCAGAAAATGTTAATGTCACGCTTTTAGGCATTAGCTATTACGCGAAATTGAAACAACATTCGGCTCCGGCGGCCGCCAAATTGAATTGATTAGCTCTTGAAAAACTTTATCAGTTGAAATATCATTTTCCTGGTCCTTCATCTTCTATGTTTTATCTTCAAAGCTATCACGTTCCAAACAGCAAATGGTGTGAAGAAGACATATGTACTTGCCGGTGCCCGCTACTACACAAACTTTTTCTATCATTTTGATGTTCCGTGCCCATAGTGTGTTTCGAATCACACTACCGAATCGCAACAACCCATTCGGCTATAGCGGCCGTCCTAAAAATCAACATAACGCCATGAAAATTGAACCAACATTTTTTTACAAATATCAGCCTACTTTAAATGTCAAATATCAGCCTCTATAAAAATGTCATGTAGTGGTGCGCTATATGCACGATGAGGTCAAATGTGAAACAACCCCTGGTGTACGCTTTCGGGCAACGCGCACCCTAGGAGTATGAAGTGTCGTATATATGTATATATTATATATTAGGGCGGGTCGATTTAAAAATCGCTCATTGCTCTGCGAAAATCGTATTATAGGGATCAAAATAAGAAACTTTGCCGAAGGAACCATACCTCTAAAACGAATTCTGATGTCCCCCAATTTGGGTCGAACGAAAAATCCCACTTTGACCCTGACTCTGACAGCCGAATTGAACGCGATTCCGGTGGATGAGTTTAAAAAATGTTTCGTGCAGTGGAAGAACCGCTACCAGCGGTGTGTTGACGCTCAAGGGTCCTATTTTGAAGAATATTAGTTGTATAAGCCAAAAGGTGTAATAAAACTGCTTAAAAAAATAAGGCTCATTACTTTTCAATCAAACCCTGTAGTAGTTAAATGTATACCAAAAGCTAAACCATTGCAAGCAACGGAGTTGCCGTGCGTGAACACGACGAGCAACACCAAAAGAGAATTTGCAAAGTTGAAGTAACAAATGTTTCCCTGTATGAGTTCAATGGAAATTGCCTAATATCAGAAAAGAGAGTTGGCAGCATTGAAAATAATGAGTTGTACGAATTTTGCTCGATAGCTGGGTTGTTTCTTACACACGCAAATTTTTCGTTAGTCGAGCAGAGCTCGAGCATAGCGAGCAGAGAAGTGGCGGATCAAAGGCGCCTATAGTAGATAGACTAGAGAAGACCGAGTAAGGATTGAATTTGTGTTTTTTAGAAATACTTAAGAGGAAAATTTTGTTAGACATAAAATTTGTTGAGTGCGGTTGGGTTATGCTAACAGGAAGCCCTTTGCGGGAGGAGTCGTGGGGAGCATCAAGTATTAAAATATTGCTCAAAGTGTCTTAAGTTGCAAAATACGAGTAAGACCAGCTTATTTTTCTACGAGTAAAATATATAATTTTTAAATGCCTTATCTGATAAACCAGTACATGCACACATTTGCTATTTTCTTGAAGCCATTACCGTTATATAATGCTCATAAAATACGATTACATTTGCGATTAAGAGTACTTTTATTTGAATGAAATTTTGTATAAGCAACAACATTAAGCTTTATAGCCCGAATGGCATTGAAACGAACACTGAATGTCCTCTTGCGTGGCTGACTGGCGGCCAGCCTGACTGGTGGTTTTGCGTGGGAGTGCATATAAAACATACATACATACATACATACATATGCATAACATGTACACGTGAGCCTTAAGGCCATCTTCAACGTTGAGTGCACACCAACCAAAAACCATTACCAAGGATAGGAATTACAAACTGACTATTTGTACGAGCCATAATACGCGCATTGCTTTAAAATATTGAATATCTTTTAAAAGGCTAACAGCTACATACATATGTATGTATGCATGTCTGTGTGTACTTTTGCTCACGTAATAGCCACCCACACAGCTGATGATGAGAATACCTGTGTAGGAGTTGAATTAGCCAAATGCAATGAGTTGATGCAGCGCCAACGCTTTCTTTCGCCCCAGCTTAAATGCAATGCAGTTTTACCTGTGCTTTACTGATATTTCGTTTACGTTTTTGTTTTTGTATGTTTTTTATTTTTTCGTTCAACTATTCAGCGCAATAATGATTTTCCATCAAAAGGAATTAACTGTAAACACATACATACATACATATATGCGCGCATTTACGTATTCCTTTCTGGTGAGCTATGGTTACGTACATATGTACACACATATGTACATACATACATATTATATTCACGTATTTATTCATGCTAGTTTGCACGCGTGGCTGAGTATAAAATGGATTTCCGTTATGCACAGCGTAAGCGCGTACAAATAAAGTGTTCTAAAAAGAAAAACAGGAAGAAAAAACAAGAACAACGCTGCTTGCCTGGCTTTTCATCAACTGTTCAAATACGAGTTCATTTTTTATTCTGTTGTATTTTTCGCATTTTTTCTTTTGTTTTTTTGTTTTTTTTTATAATATTTTGGTTTGCAGTATTTCAGTAATTTTCAAAAGCTGATGTAATTTTAGTAAACGCTTGGCATTGACGTTGGCTGTCAACAGTGAGTCAGCTGCCAGCGAGTTTGTTACTCTAACCAATACAAATACCTGCTTTCAGGGTCGCAGCCTATTGCACTGTCTTATTTCACGAACTATAGCCTGGTTTATGTACACACACACACACCACCCCACACTTGTACTTTTGCTTTTGGTTTTTGGCCTGACGTTCGGTCGCACGGTCGCTCTGCCGCAGCATGTTGCATGTTATGTGGTGACTGAGTTAGCGAAGTTTTGTAGGTCAAGTTTGTGCGCACACATGGGCATTTCAAATTTCCATGTAAATATGTAATTTTTCGTATGTGCGGGAGGACGTGTGTACGAGTGCGCTTGCTTTTTGCGGGCGCAGTCGAAAGTAGTTAATGAAAGTGCGCCAGCAAACAGCCACCCAACCACAATCACTTTATTTGCTTGCTTTCATCTATATGTATATGTGTGTGTGTGTGCGTGTATGTGGGTGCATAAAGATATCCCTTTAAGTGCGGTTTAATGCCAATTTAAATTCAAAACAAATAGACGCTGTAAAAATTCGGCCGTTCAACTAAGGCGATTACTCTACAAATCGTTCCTTTTTGTGGTACAATTCACGCATTTGCTTGAAAGGGCTGAAAATTTATTAACGTCAGTTTTATTTTTATACGCTTAAAATATTAACGTAGCTTAATGGGGCTCCAAATGCCTTTGAGTGTTAATAGTTTTGTTTTTGTATTTGGTTTTAACAAACGCAGTCGGCAATGCCAATTGTGAATCAGCTTGCCCATGAACTTTTTGCTTTACTTTTATTGGGATAAGGACTTTCATTCAATAAACAACATTTTAGAGATGAGGAGGTTTTATTTGGCACCTATAGTTTGTGAAGGAGTCTTGTGGTACAGCCTAGAATCTATGGATGATCCTACTGTTTCTAG